>CAUYQU010023658.1:0-20294 GCA_963574635.1 Cheracebus regulus | reverse complement strand
AAGTGAATTACTCTTTAGCATTTGCATAGTATCTCACAGACCTAAATGAAATATTGGTTGACTGTTTGTTATTTTCTTCCCTTATTCCTTCCTGTCTCTGTTGTTAAGTACAATTGATGGCATAAAAGAGGTTTTTAATACCTTTTTAAGATTGCATTCCCGCCTGGGCAATAGAGCAAGAATTCTGTTCTCTCTCCCACTTTTTCTTTCTTCTTCTTTTTTCCTCTTATTAAAAAAAAAAAATGCTACTCTTAAAAAAAAAAAAAAGATACTGCACAGCAAAAGAAATAATCAACAGAATGAAGAGACAACCTGTTGAATGGGAGAAAATATTTGCAAACTGTCCAACAGGAGACTAATGTCCAGAATATACAAGGAACTCAATAGGAAAAACAACAACAACAACAAATAATTCCATTAAATGGTGAGCAAGAGACACAACTAGATATTTCTCAAAAGAAGACAAAAAAATAGCCAAAAGGTATATGAAAAAAATATTCAACACCACTAATCATCAAGGAAATGAAAATCAAAACCACGATGAGACATCATCTTACCCCAGTCAGAATGGCTATTGTTAAAAAGACAAAAAATAAATGTTAGTGAGCATGTGGAGAAAAGGGAACTCTTAATACTCTTGTTGAGAATGTAAACCAGAAACCAGTACAGCCACTATGGAAAACAGTATGGAGATTTCTCAAAAAAGATTTCTCAAAAAACTAAAAATTTGATCCAGGAATTTCACTGCTGGATATTGACCCAAAGGAAAATATACAATTATAACAAAGGAATACCTGCACTTGTATGTTTATTGCAACACTATTCACAATACCAAAGATATGTAATCAACCTAAGTGCCAAACAATGGATGAATGGATAAAGAAAATATGTATACACAGTGCAATACTATTCAGCCATTCAAAAGAATGAAATCATGTCATTTGTAACAAAATGGATGAAACAGGAAGTCATTATCTTAAGTGAAATAAGCCAGGCACAGAAGAGCAAATATCGCACCTTCTCACTTATATAAAGAAGCTTAAACATTTGGACACATGGATGTAGAGAGAGCAAAAACAGATCAAAGAGCTAGGAAGGATGATGGAGTAGGGAAGGAGGATGATAAAGAATGGGTTAAAGAGAACAAACATACAGTAAGATAGAAGAAATAAATTCAATGTTTGATTGCAGGGTAGGACGACTATCCTCGACAAAAATGTATCATACTTTGATGACAGACACCCTGAATACACTGACTTCATCAATGCACATTATATGCATGTAATAAAATATCTCATGTACCCTATACATTTGCAAAAATTAAAAACAAAATCCCATCAGAGAAAAGCCCAGGACCTGACTTCACCGGTGAATTCTACCAGACATTTAAAGAAGAATAAATAGCAATCCCTGCCAAACTTTTCCAAAAAATAAAAAGGAAAGGAATACTTCCAAACTTATTTTATGAGGCTCGTATCATCTTGATATCAAAGCCAGAGAAAGATATTACAAGAAAATTGCAGAACAATATTCCTGATTAACATGGAAGCAAAAATCCTCAACAAAATACTAGCAAACCAAATTCAACAGCACATTAAAAAAACCATACACCACGATCAAGTGGGATTTATCCCTGAAATGCCAGGATCGTTCAATATATGCAAATCAATAAATGTGATACACTACATTAAAAGAATGAAGGACAAAAATCATATGATCATCCCAATTGATACAGAAAAAGCATTTAATATCTTTTTTTTTTTCAATTTTTTGTTAACATTTTTCAGGTATCTATTTTTCACTCTACTTTTAACCTTTCTTTAAATTGTACTTTAGGTTCTGGGGTACATGCACAGATCATGCAGGATTGTTGCATAGGTACACACATGGCAATGTTGTTTGCTGCCTTCATCCCCCGGTCACCTACATCTGGCATTTCTTCCCATGTTATCCCTCCCTGACCTCCCCACCCTCTAACTGTCCCTTGGCCCCCCCTCCAACGGACCCCAGTGGGTGATGCTCCCCTTCCTGTGTCCATGTGTTTTCATTGTTCAACACCCGCCTATGAGTTAGAACATGTGGTGTTTGATTTTCTGTTCTTGTGTCAGATACATTCCGTCAATACCCAGTTTATTGAGAGTTTTTAGCATAAAGCGCTGTTGAATTTTGTCAAAGACCTTCTCTGTATCTATTGAGATAATCATGTGGTTTTTGTCTTTGGTTCTGTCTATGTGGTGGATTATGTTTATAGACTTGCGTATGTTGAACCAGCCTTGCATCCCTGGAATGAAGCCTACTTGATCGTGACGGATAAGCTTTTTGATGTGCTGCTGCGATCGGTTTGCCAGTATTTCATTGAAGATTTTTGCACCTACATTCATCATGGATATTGGCCTGAAGTTTTCCTTTCTTATTGAGTCTCTGCCAGGTTTTGGTATCAGGATGATGTTGGTCTCGTAAAATGATTTGGGAATTACTCCCTGTTTTTGTATTGTTTGGAATCGTTTCAGAAGGAATGGTACCAGCTCCTCTTTGTACATCTGGTAGATTTCAGCTGTGAACCTGTCCGGACCTGGACTTTTTTTGGTTGGTAGGCTATTGGTTGCTGCCTCAACTTCAGCCCTTGTTATTGGTCTGTTCAAGGTTTCAACTTCTTCCTGGTTTAGGCTTGGGAGGGTGCAAGTGTCCAGGAATTTATTCATTTCTTCCAGGTTTACTGGTTTATGTGCATAGAGTTGTTTGTAGTATTTCTGCTTGTAGTTTGTATTTCTCTGGAATCAGTGGTGATACCCCCTTTATCGTTTTTTTATTGTATCTATTTGATTCTTCTCCCTTTTCTTTTTTATTAATCTGGCTATTTTGTTGATCTTTTCAAAAAAATAGTTCCTGGATTTATTGATTTTTTGAAGGATTTTTTTTGTCTCTAGCTCCTTCAGTTCTGCTCTGATCTTAGTTATTTCTTGTCTTCTGCTAGCTTTTCTGTGTTTTTTTTTATTTTTTTATCTTGTTCCTTTAGCTCTTTCAATTTTGATGATAGGGTATCGATTTTAGATCTTTCCTTGCTTCTCTGGTGGGCATTTATTGCTATAAATTTCCCTCTAGACACTGCTTTAAATATGTCCCAGAGATTCTGGTACATTGTGTCTTCGTTCTCGTTGGTTTTGAAGAACATTTTTTTTATTTCTGCATTCATTTCATTGTTTATCCAGTCAACATTCAGGAGCCAGTTGTTCAGTTTCCATGAAGCTGTGTGGTTCTGAGTTATTTTCTTAATTCTAAGTTCTAATTTGATTGCCCTGTGGTCTGAGAGACTGTTCGTTATGATTTCCATCCTTTTGCATTTGCTGAGGAGTGATTTATTTCCAATTATGTGGTCAATTTTAGAGTAGGTGCCATGTGGTGCTGAGAAGAATGTATATTCTGTGGATTTGGGGTGGAGATTTCTGTAGATGTCTGTTAGGTCTGCTTGGTCCAGATCTGAGTTCAAGTCCTGGATATCCTTGTTAGTTTTCGGTCTTGCAGATCAGTCTAATATTGACAGTGGGGTGTTAAAGTCTCCCACTATTATTGTGTGGGAGTCTAAGTCTCTTTGTAAGTCATTAATAACTTGCTTTATGTACTTGGGTGCTCCTGTATTGGGTGCATATATATTTAGAATTTTTAATTCTTCTTGATGCGTTGATCCTTTTACCATTGTGTAATACCCTTCTTTGTCTCTTTTGATCTTTGTTGGTTTAAAGTCCATTTTATCAGAGACTAGGATTGCAACTCTTGTTTTTTTTGTTGTTGTTTTTTTTTTTTGCTCTCCATTTCCTTGATAAATCTTCCTCCATCCTTTTATTTTTAGCCTATGTGTGTCCTTGCACATGAGATGGGTTTCCTGAATACAGCACAGCAATGGGTCTTGACACTTTATCCAATTTGCCAGTCTGTGTCTTTTGAATGGGGCATTTAGTCCATTTACATTTAAGGTTAACATTGTTATGTGTGAATTTGATCCTGCCATTTTGATGCTAGCTGGATGTTTTGCCCATTAGTTGACACATTTTCTTTGTTGTGTTGATGGTCTTTACCATTTGGTACATGTTTTGAGTGGCTGGTACTGGTTGCTTCTTTCCTTGTTTAGTGTTTCTTTCAGGAGCTCTTGTAAGGCTGGCCTAGTGGTGACGAAATCTCTCAGCAATTGCTTGTCCATAAAGGATTTTCTTTCTCCTTCACTTATGAAGCTTAGTTTGGTTGGATATGAAATTCTAGGTTGAAAGTTCTTTTCTTTAAGGATGTTGAATATTGGCCTCCACTCTCTTCTGGCTTGTAGGGTTTCTGCTGTGAGTCTGATGGGCTTCCCTTTGTGAGTAACCCGACCTTTCTCTCTTGCTGCCCTTAGCATTTTTTTCCTTCATTTCAACCCTGGTGAATCTAATGAGTATGTGCCTTGGGGTTGCTCTTCTTGAGGAATATCTCTGTGGTGTTCTCTGTATTTCCTGGACTTGAATGTTGGCCTGCCTTACTAGGTTGAGGAAGTTCTCCTGGACAATATACTGAAGAGTGTTTTCCAGCTTGGATTCATTCTCTCTGTCACATTCAGGTACACCTATCAAATGTATATTAGGTCTTTTCACATAATCCCATATTTCTTGGAGGGTTCGTTAATTTCTTTTCACTCTTTTTCTCTATTCTTGCCTTCTCATTTTATTTCATTGAGTTGATCTTCAATCTCTGGTATCCTTTCTTCTGCTTGTTCAATTCGGCTATTGAAACGTGTATGTTTTGTGAAGTTCTCGTGCTGTGTTTTTCAGCTCCATCAAGTCGTTTATATTCTTCTCTAAACTGTTTATTCTAGTTAGCATCTCATCTAACCTTTTTTCTAGGTTCTTAGTTTCTTTGCGTTGGGTTAGCACATGTTCTTTTAGATCTGAGAAGTTTGTTATTACCCACCTTTTGAAGCCTGTTTCTGTCAATTCATCAGATTCATTCTCCATCCATCTTTGATCCCTAGCTGGTGAGGAGTTGGACCCCTTGGAGGAGGCGAGGCGTTCTGGTTTTTGGTGTTTTCATCCTTTTTGTGCTGGTTTCTTCCCATCTTAGTGGCTTTATCTACCTGTGGTCTTTGTAGTTGGTGACTTTCAGATGGGGTCTCTGAGTGGATGTCCTTTTTGTTGATGTCAAAGCTATTTCTTTCTGCTTCTTAGTTTTCCTTCTAACAGTCAGGCCCCTCTGCTGCAGGATCACTGGAGCTCCACTCCAGATCTCACTTGCCTGTGGATCACCCATGGGGGCTACAGAACAGCAAGGGTTGCCGCTGGTTTTTTCCTCTGCTATCCTCATCCCAGAAGGGTACCCGCCAGATATCGGCCTGAGCTCTTCTTTATGAGGTGTCTCTTTGGGTATACGGGGGTCGGGGAGCTGCTTGAGGAGATGGTCTGTCCCTTATAGCAGCTGAAGTGCTGGGCTAGGAGCGCCATTGTTCCATGCAGAGCTATTGGGCAGGTACTTTTAAGTCTGCTGCAGGGGAACTCATAACCACCTCTTTTCCCAGGTGCTCTGTCCTAGGAAGGTTGGCTTTGTTTATACGTTCCTGTCATGCTGCTGCCTTTTTTCATAGATGCCCTGCCCCGCATGGAGTAGTCTAGTCACAGTCTGCCAGCAGAGGCATTGCTGAGCTGCCGCAGGCTCTGCCCAGCTGCTGTGTGAACTGCCTCGGTAGTGGGGGACGCCCTTCCCCCTACTGAGCTGGACCATCCTGGGTCCAGCTGCGCTTGCTGCTACACTCTCAATCCAGAGCGTTTCAGATTGCTTGTTTTGTGGTGATGGTACCCGCCGAGCCAGATTGCCTGGCTCCCTATCTCAGCCCCCTCCCTTTCAGTTGAACGGTTGGCTCTGTCTCCCAGGTGGTCCAGGTGCCAGTTGAAACGGCCACCCAGTCTTGTTTGAGTTTCTGTGTGCCAACCTGGCACTGGCTGAAACTGCTGCACTGAAAACTTTTGGCACTTTTCCACCCAGGAATCTGCTGGTCTGTGGGCCGTGAAAACTTGTTTGGAAATGTGGTGAGCACTCACCCTCTGCACTGTTCTCACTGGGAACTGCACTCCAGAGCTGTTCCTATTCAGCCATCTTGGATCCTCCCACAACTCCAATATCCTTTTATGATTAAAAAAACACTCTCAACAAATTAGGTATAGAAGTAATGTACCTCAACACAATATAAATATCCTATATGGCCAGCCCACAGCAACATCAAACTCAAGGGTGAAAAACTGAAAGCTTTTCCTCTAAAACAGGAACAAGACAAGGATGCCCACTGATATGGTTTGGCTCTGTGTCCCTATCCAAAACTCATCTTGAATTGTACTCCCATAATTGCCACATGCCGTGGGAAGGAGCTGGTGGGAGACAATTTGAATCATGTGGGTGGTTTCTCCCATACTGTTCTTGTCGTAGTGAATAAGTCTCATGAAATCTGATGGTTTCATCAGGAGTTTTCGCTTTTGCATCTTCCTCATTTTTCTCTTGCCACTGCCATGCAAGAAATACCTTTTGCCTCCCTCCATGATTCTGAGGCCTCTTTAGCCATATGGAACTGTAAGTCCAATTGAACCTCTTTTTCTTCCCAGTCTCAAGCATGCCTTTATCAGTAGCATGTACATGGACTAATACACTCACTCTCACCAGTTATTTTCAATACATAATACTGGAAGTCCTAGTCAGAATAACTAGACAACAAAATGAATCTAGGACATACGAATTGGAAGGAAAGAAGTAAGATTGTCTTTGTTTGCAGGTAATATGATCTTATATATTGAAAACTCTAAAAACTACATCAAGAAACTGTTAGAACTAATAAATAAATTCAGTAAAATTACAGAATACAAAATAAACATTTAAAAAATTAGTAGGATTTCTATACATTAACAAAAAACTATACAAGAAAAAAAATTTTTTAAAACAATCCCATTTATTATAGTATCCAAAAGAATAAAATACTTAGAAAAGAATTTAACCAAGGAGGTAAAAAAAGATCTGTACACTGGGATTTAATGCAGTGTCTCATGCATGTAATCCCATCACTTTGAGAGGCTGAGGTGAAAGGACTGCTTGATCATTTACAGGCAGCCTCCTTTGCACCTTTCAAATAAAACTACTAAACTAAATAAAATATATTTAGAACTAGTCTTTAGCATATGTCAAGCATGTTTTGAGAATCCTTGGCTCCTGCCCCACAGTTTTTTCCACAAGGAACCCTTATATAATGGTATCTGAAATGCCTACATTAATACAGAAAGAAGATCAAGAAAGAAGAAAGATATCAGACATTTAATTGTCTGCTATCACCACCTCATATTTTATCAGTTCTCACCCCTGACCCCAACATCCCTCTGCAGACTGCATGACCAAACACATTTTTAAGACAGAGAAGCAAAGTCCACAGAATGGGGAACACTGAAGAGCTGAGAAGGCACTGTCCTAATTTGTGGGGCTTTGATGAATATGTTAGAACTTTCTCTACAATTTAAACAGAAGATAGGGGATGTGACAGCAGAAAGGAGACTACTAAGCATGATGTGTTTGATTCTACTAAATGGGACAGTGGTTAAAGTTAGAATTTAATTTACAAGTCCTGTATCGATATAAAACATTCCAACTAACACAATGATACTTAGTACTTCAATTAGCCTACTGTTTGTTCTATTTTAGTTGACAATAAACTGTGTTTTATAACTGGTATTTTCCTAAATACTGCTTATTTTCCTAATTGTAGATTTCTTTCCTGTTCGCTGCTTGTTATTTCTTGCATCAAGCATAAGTTTATTCTAGCTATCAATTGCACAATTTCACTTCCTTGAAAGAGTCTTTGCATCTAGTGATGAGCTCTAATGTCTGGAAATTCTCCTAGCTTCCATCCTTGTTATAGTTAAGTCTTTATTGATCTTAGCAATTTAATGAGATGCATCTGTCCCTGGTTTGTTCACTTCCAAAAATAAAGACATGAGGGAACTGTTTAATCACATTTACCATGTGTTCAGATGATCCAATTAAAGACACTAGGTATATCACATAATAATAATAACCAAATAATGCAAGATTAAAATCACTTTTGTGAAACTATTTTTAGGCGAATTTTAAAAAACAATATTCTCTTGCTTTTCTTTGTATTAAATTGGGAGGAAGCTGGGACAAAATCTCTTTCTCTTTACAATTACTTTTTTTTTAAGGCACCGTATAATGTCTAGTTCCTTGCTACTCAAAGTATGCTCCAAAGAGGCTGGGCACAGTGGCTCAAGCCTGTAATCCCAGTACTTTGAGAAGCCAAAGCCAGCGGATCACTTGAGGTCAGGAGTTCAAGACCAGTCTGGCCAACATGGCAAAATCCCGTCTCTACTAAAAATACAAAAATTAGCCAGGTGTGGTGCCGTGTGCCTGTGTTCCCAGCTACTGGGAGACTGAGGCAGGACAATTAGTGAGCCGAGATTGCACCACTGTACTCCAGCCTGAGCAACAGAGGGAAACTTCATCTCAACAACAACAACAAAAATGATCCAGGGAGTTCATTAGAATTGAAAATTTCAGGTCCCACTCTAGAACTTCTCAGTGAGAATCAACATATAAAAAGAATCACCAGATGATTCAAATGCACATTTATGCTTTGTTAGATGGAAAGAAAGAACAAAACTCAATAACAAATTTTAAAAGTCATCATAATAAAAGTATAGATATTAAAAATAGATGCTATCAATTCTTTCTCAACACATCAGCATTGACATTTTAATACCAAAGAAGATATTTCTTAGGTAAATAGTATTGTAAAGGACCAATCATTAAGCATTTCTTTACAATACTATTTATTATGTATTATTATATATATATATATGTATACTTTAAGTTCTGGGATACATGTGCAGGTTTGTTACATACATATACACATGCCACAGTGGTTTGCTGCACCCATCAACCCCTCATCTACAGTAGGTATTTCTCCTAATATTATCCTTCCCCTAGTCCCCCACCCTACCGACAGGCCCTGGTGTGTGATGTTCCCCTCCCTTTGTCCATGTGTTCTCATTGTTCAATTCCCACTTATGAGTCAGAACATGTGGTGTCTGGTTTTCTGTTCCTGTGTTAGTTTGCTGAAAATGATAGTTTCCAGCTTCATCTATGTCCCTGCAAAGGACATGAACTGATCCTTTTTATGGCTGCGTAGTATTCCATGGTGTATATTTGCCACCATGGTGTATAAGCTGGATATTTTCTTTATCCAGGTTATCATTGATGGGCATTTGGGTTAGTTCCAAGTCTTTGCTATTGTGAATAGTGCTGAAATAAACATACAAGTGCATGTGTCTTTATATTAGAATGATTTTTAATCCTTTGGGAATATACCCAGTAATGGGATTGCTGGGTCAAATCGTATTTTTGGTTCTAGATCCTTGAGGAATCACCACACTGTCTTCCACAATGGTTGAACTAACTTACACTCCCACCAACAGTGTAAAAGTATTCCTATTTCTTTACATCCTCTCCAGCATCTGCTGTTTCCTGACTTTTTAATGATTACCATTCTAACTGGCATGAGATGGTATCTCATTGTGGTTTTGATTTGCCTTTCTCTAATGACCAGTGATGATGAGCTTTTTTTCATATGTTTTTTGGCTGCATAAAAGTCTTCTTTTGAAAAGTGTCTGTTCATATCCTTTGCCCACTTTTTGATGGGGTTGTTTTTTTCTTGTAAATTTGTTTAAGTTCCTTGTAGATTCTAGATATTAGCCCTTTGTCTGATGGATAGATTGCAAAAATTTTCTCCCATTCTGTAGGTTGCCTGTTCACACTGATGATAGTTTCTCTGTCTTAAAAATGTGTTTGGTCATGCAGTCTGCAGAGGGATGTTGGGGTCAGGGGTGAGAATTGATCAAATATGAGGTGGTGATAGCTGACAATTAAATGTCTGATATCTTTCTTCATTGCCAGGATTAGGGGACAGGAGAAGGAAGGCAGGGATGAATAAACAGAACACGAAGGATTTTTAGGGCAGTGAAACTACCTCTATGAAACTATAATTGTGCATATAGGTCATTATACATTTGTCAAAATCCATAAAATGTACAACACCAAGAGTGTTGTACCACATCCTAGTATAAACTATGGACTTTGGGTGATAATGATGTATCAACCTATGTTCACCATTTGTAAAAAAATGAACCATTCTGGTTCAGGATTTTGATAGTGAAGGATACTGCCATATGTGGAGGCAGGAAGCATATGGGAACTCTCTGTACTTTCCACCCAATTCTGCTGTGAACCTAATACTGCTTTAAAAAATAAAATATATTTAAAAGGAAAATATAATACAATGAAAAATATTGTCCTCACCCTTGATGCTTAAGTCTCCTCTCCACAGGCACCAAATTTTCTAGTTTTCTGATATAAATATGATAGAATTTTTCCTTTTTTCCACAAATGGCAATGTACTGCACACTGTATTTTGTACCTTGCTTTTTCGCAAAAGGAGATTTTCAATAGTGGTATAGAAAAAAATCTTCTTTGTTCTTTTCAATAGCTGTGTAGTCTTGTATGAATGAAAAATAATTTGTTTAATCAGTTCCCTATTGATGGACATGAAAGGTGTTTCTAATCTTTTCTATTACTAACACCTCTGAATGAATGTTATCCCTATGTCATTTTTCAAATAAGCATATAAATATTTGTAAAAATAAAGTCCTAGAAATTAAATTATTGAGTCAAATAATACATGCATTTGTAATTTAAATATATATTTCCAAAATTTCCTTTATACAGCGTTGTACCAAATCACATTTCCTATGGCAAAGTATCATTGGAATATACTCAGGAAGAATGTGCAATCAAACTTTTGGATCTTTTCCAACTTCCTGGTTAAAAAAAAATGGCATCATGTCCTTATAATTTTTGTGGGTGCTCTTTATATATTAATGCACCTTTTATCTGTAACAAGAATTGCAGATGTTTTTCTAACTTTATTTATCCCTGGCTTTATATCAAATTATTTTTTATGTAGATTTTAAAAAATAGTTGAATTTATCAATGTTTTCTTTTACAGCTTTAGGAATTTTTGTCACAGTTAGGTCGCATTACTCGAGATGATTTAAAAAATCTCATAAAAAATAAGAAGACTAACCTTTTCATGATTCTATTATTCTCATTTAAATTTTTAAACTCGTTTTAGACTCATTTTTAATTTCTTCTGCTGTATGGTAAAAAGTAAGGCTCCAATTTTTTTTTCAGGTGACTACTTGGTTAATCCAACACTATTAATAATTTATCTTATTTCCCCACTCCACCTCCACTGATGTTAGATGTCACTTTTACCATACACTAAATTCTTGTATGTATTTGAATCCATTTCTATGCTATCTGTTTTCACATTGATTTTTCTGACTCTTCATGTGCCAGTACCATACTGTTTTAATTATTGTAGCCTTATATTAAATTCTAACATCATGTAGGTGAGTGCCCCTCATTACTCTTCTTTTCCAGAGTTTTTCTTGGTATCCTCGCCTGGTTTCTCTACATGAAATTTTAGAACCATCTTGCTAGGTAAACAAAAAAAAATCTTGTTGGCATTTTTACTGAGATAATATTAATTTATAGATGAATTTAGGGAGAATTGATGATTTTAAATAATTTTGAACCTTCCTTCTAAGGTTATGATTTACCTGTCCACTTGTTCAGTCCTTTTTTATGTTTATTGGTTGTGTTTTTATGTTTATATTATACAGCTCTTATGCCTTTCTTGTTAAGTTTATAAGAAATTTATTTATTTATTTATTTTTTTAAGACAGACTCTCACTCGGTTGCCCAGGCTGGAGTGCAATGGTGTGATCTCAGCTCACTGTTACCTCCACCTCCAGGGTTCAAGTTATTCTTGTACCTCAGCCTCCAGAGTAGCTGGGATTACAGGCATGTGCCACCACACCTGCCTAATTTTTGTATTTTTAGTAGAGATGAGGTTTTACCACATTGGACAGGCTGGTCTCAAACTCCTGACCTCAAGTGATCTGCCCGACGTGGCCCTCACAAACTGCTGGGATTACAGGCATGAGCCACCACACCCAGCCAAGTTTATTCTTAATTATCTTTCCTTTTGTAAATGGAGTATTTTCTTCTATTATATAGATAGGATCTTGCTGTGTTTCCCAGGCTGAAGAGCAGTGGCTATTCGCAGGTGCAATCACAGCACATTACACTCCCAAACTCCTGGGCTCAAGTTATCCTCCCATCTTAGCCTCCTGAATAGCTGCAAAAACAGACACCTGCCACCATGCCCAGCTTATTTGCTCACTTATTGAGCGGATTTGAAATATTTTCCACCAAAACTAAGTGGAAGTTGAAGGAAATAACAATGGGAAATTATTCTAAATAACATAAAGGCAAGGATTAAAGAAAATACCAACTATACTGTGTTGCTACTCAGCAGATTCTGTTATACAGAAATGGGAAGAGAAAGCTACAGAATGGTTGGCCTACACATTCATCTCCCTGGTGCAAGTGGGTATTGTTCTGTACCCTGTAGCAGAATTATAAATATTGCCAGGAAACAAGTACACAAAGTTGTTATAGAAACCAGAATGTTTTAGCTCAGAGTTATTTACAGAGAACTTTCAGGATTATCATATTCAATAAAATCAACTCTTGTTTTGCTTCCTCCTGTGCTAGTGCATCCCAATCAAATATCTATTTTTAAGAGTTCTTCAATCAGCTGTACTTCTTTACATAAGAATTCAGGAGTCAGTGCATGATGACCACATCACAAAAGTATCATTTATGAATAGCATTTTTGTATCACATGTTTGAAGCTTGTTCATACTTGCCTCAACCATTGTTGAGTTTGCTGGTTTCCATAACATAGAAACAAGGTGGCTATTAACTACTGCCTTCAGCAGATAAATATTTCCTTCAGTGTAGCTGGTGTCTGTGTTGCCTGATAGTGTGGTACTGTGGGACTAGGCTCTTCACATTCTTTCAACTTACCTTTAAGGCTAGACAGTGGCAGCTGCCTCTGACTATTGTTTTTGTCCTTAATTGTGAACTGTATTTTTCCAGCCATCCAGGCGGATCTTTGAAAAAGTTGGATTTTTGTCTGAAAAGATAATTGCACAATGAGGATTTTCATCACCTTTGAAGGATCTTTTGAGCCGTTTGATGTTTCAGCAGGTGAAACTGTGGAGGCTGTCAAGCTGATGATAAAGGTATGTGCTTTGTTCCTGAGCCACCAAAATGTATATTAATTTTAACTATGCATGCATTTAAAAATGCACAAAGGGTAGAGATGCTATTGGGCACATTTTCAGCAAACAGGGAATGAAAACTACTTGAAAATACTATTATTTGCTTACACAGTAGATTTATAAGAAGATGGTAACTCTGGTGGTGTTAGACAAGAAAGCAAACGGAGCCAGTCAATTCTCAAGAAAAAGAAATCTGACTTCTTTTTAGGGAATGTGTGGGTTGTGCATAGGCTAGATAATATTATTGCAATTCTTCATAAAAGGACAAAAGCAAGACACTAACTTCAGGCTATATAAGTGGGACATGCCAGTCATCAGATAAATGTCTTAGTTGGTGAGCAAAAAACTGTAAAGAACCAAAGGATTTTGGAAGCAGAGAGGACTTCAGAGAACTTGTGGGCAATGGCTTCATTTTGTATTCAGGGAAAACTGAAGCTCAGAAAGGCTATCTTACCTGGGATCACAGAGCGAGAATAAGAAATAACTTGGGTACAGTATCTTCCTTATAAATTTCATATAAATGTTCACTCTAAAATAAAAAATTAAGCAAAATATTTAGTTTCTGATCATCAAATATTTAACTTGGAGATGGTCATTCCTGTTTGCTAAGAAGCATTAACTGAACCATAGTTACATGACATTCAATTGATTATTATGATGACTGAAATCTAGATCTTGTAACACGAGGGATCTTAAGCTTTATGTCTTATGAATCCGTTTGGAAGTCTGGTGAAGTCTATAGACTGCATCTCAAAATGTTTTTAAAGGCATAAAATAAAATTAACATGATAGAAATGAAACTTGTTATATTGAAATACATTTTCAAACACTAAAAAGCAAATGTATGATATAGTGACATGTGGACTTATTTATTAACACATTAACAAGTTCTAGCAGCTCATCTAATAACTATTGTATTTTCAAAATTTGCTGCTCACACAAGTAGTTGAAACAAAATTTCAACTTCATTTAGAGTTAATAAAATAAAGATGTAGTTTTTTCCCATCTAAATTCTATCCATAAACTTTTCAGGAGTACTCTAAGTTAAGAACTCCTGTTTAATACTTCTTCCCTTTGTCCCAAACAATTATAATGCTCAGAGGAAAAAATGAAAAGGAAAAGAGAGTACATTTCTGGTCTAGTAATATAGAGATGTACTGTTTTCATAATATGCTATTGATTTTTAAGGATTATTTCCACATTCCTCTCTCTGAAGACAAACAAGGCAGGCGGTATCTGGAGTTGACGTATGCTGGAGCCGCTCTAAAAGACAGTTGGAGTCTTGCTGATGTTGGAATATCTTTCTGTTCAACTCTCAAATGCTTTGTTAAGGTATGATGGTCAGGATAACATTTGTCTAAGATATCTATCTCATTTTGAATAAAGTTGGGATAAGTCAACCAAAGTAATTCCATAACTTAGAAAGAGGTTGTCTCTTTTTGCCTTCTCCTCACTTCCATTTGTATAACTGGTCTTATGCATGCTTTGTGCTGTAAGAGGAAGTAAGATATGGAGAAGGGAGACAGTTGCCCCATTTACTCTTCTTCTTCTTGCCTCCCCATGCCCTTTATTCCCTGTCCCATTCTGTCATCATAGAGCTCACCACAAACCAATATGAAAACAAAGACAAGGGGTAGATCTGGAATTTTGATGTGGGAAGAAGAGCATTAGGTCACTTCAGTGGGACCACAGTGATTACTGGCAGTGGAATGAGGAAGGAGAAGAAATTCTAAGTAACAATAAGAATGAAAGAGAATTTTCTGCATCCAAATCCAGCCAAAGTAGCAATTCCAATTAGGTGTACATGCAATAAAGATAGCTTTTTTCATTTATAGAGGGTCCTTAATCAATGGTGCTTAACTTAGGATGCACGGTTGGGCTTTAAGAACCTTAAAAAATCCCTAAAGTTGTAATATGTACGAAATTATTTGCCTGGAGATTTTCTGAGTCTAAGATCCGTATGTTCAACAATTTTTTAAAGGAATGGGTGGTCCGAATAGTCTAAATGCTGCTGCTCTAGTGTAGAAATATTATCCTGTATTAGCGCTTTAGCATATATAAAACTATGAACCTTAAGAAACTTAGCAAAAGCATACATTCTCCACTAAATGTGGCACCAAGTTTCTCATATTTAACATTTAAATGATACGGTAATTAAAGTTAACTCTTTCTTTTAATGTGTTAGTAATTGACTAAATGGATGTTTTTAAAAAAATACTCTGGCTGGCCACGGTGCCTGTAATCCCAACACTTTGGGACCCTGATCACTTGAGACCAGAAGTTCGAGACTAGCCTGGCCAGCATGGCGAAACCCCGTCTCTACTAAAAAAACAAAAATTAGCTAGGCGTGGGTGGCACACATCTGTAATCCCAGCTGAGGCATGAGAATCACTTGAACTTGGCAAGCAGAGGTTGCAGTGAGCTGAGATTGCACCACTACACTTCAGCCTGGGCAACAGGGTGAGACCCTGTCTCAAAAAAAGAAAAAAAAAAAAAGAGGAATACTCTTCAATATTTATTATTAAATAGGAAAGACAAGTTACAGAATAATGAACTTTGAATCATCCCACTTACATAAACAAAAGACCGTATTTACATGTGTTTAAATGTTTTATTTTCTCCCTCTTTCGCTCAGAAAATGGAAGTATAATATTACATTTCAAAGCAGACCAAATTCCAGCCATTTCTTAATGTCTTCTCTTTATATCTTTAAATATATTTCCATACTATGTTTTTGGTACCATACAGGATCAACTCTCTAAAATTTCCCAGAATTCTGTAATGCCAATCATAAGGTTCAAGACTTTTTATTGTTTGCTTGCTTAGAGATAGTGGTGTAAGTTCAATACTAACATTTGAGCTGACTGGAAGAATCTGATGGCTCTTCAGGGATGTAAGTTTGTTAAGGGTATGAATAGGATACTTTTATTTAACTAAGGACTGATTTTATTTTTATTATTTAACATTTTAAAATTGTATTTATTTTTGTCTAGGTAGCATGTTCACATAGTTCTCAATTCAAAAGGTACAAAAAGATACACAGTAAAAAGTCTCCTGGCCGGGTGTGGTGGCTCACACCTGTAATCCCAGCAGTTTAGGAGGCTGAGGCGGGTGGATCACCTGAGGTGGGGAGTTTGAGACCACTCATGGCAAAATCCTATCTCTAATAAAAATACAAAAAATAGCTGGGTGTGGTGGGCACGGCTGTAATCCCAGCTACTCAGGAGGTTGAGGCAGGAGAATAATTTGAACCCAGGAGGCGGAGATTTCAGTGAGCCAAGATTGCACCATTGCACTCCAGCCTGGGTGACAGAGTGAGACTCCATTTCACAAAAAAAAAAAAGAAAAGAAAAGAAAAGAAAAGAAAGAAAGAAAGAAAAAGAAAAGTCTCCCTCCTCTGGCCCCCAGTTTCCCTCCCCAAAATGCAACCTATATTCACAGTTCTACTTACAAAAACATTTCCTAAATTCTGCTAATAAGGCATCATATATTATAGTGATGCAAGCTTCACACTGAACTCTTTAACCTAAAGTTTTAAACTGCTAATTCTATAAATAGAAAGTAGGGATAAAAGAGGTTATTCAATGAAACCAACCTGGGCAAGATGGCAAGACCCCATCTCTGCAAAAATTAGTCAGGTATGGTAGTGCACACCTGTAATCCCAGCTACTTGCAAGGCTGAGGTGGGAGGATTGCTTGAACCCAGTCTGTGCAAGAGAGTGAGACGCTGTCTTAAAGACAGAGCAGTTTATTCAAGAGAGACAGGGCAGAAGTCACAAGACTGGTCAACACACAGAGTTTAATTAAAAACTCTCAAGTTCCATAAAATTTTACTAATTGTACTCTTCATTCCTCATTCTTTGAGGCCTGGGACATTTGGAGAATATCCCAGGCCTCGAAGAGTGATACCAGCTCTATCATGTTTGCCCTATCTCAGGTTACCAAAGGCTGCTCTTCTTTGTAGTGTAAGTTCAATACTAACATTTGAGCTGACTAGAAGAATCTGATGGCTCTTCAGGGATGTAAGTTTGTTAAGGGTGGAATAAAGTCATGTTATTGCTTTACTGAATAATTAGATATATACACATTTAAGTAGTACCTTTCTTACTTAACTATGTTTAACTATGTTACTTTGTGAAAGTTAGTTTGCCTTGAGAGAGATGGAAGATGCCACAGTAAGGAAGGGAATGAATCCCTGAAATGCATCTCTAAATTTTGGTAAAACTTAGAAATATCACAATGTGAACCCAAAACTTTTGTAAAGTTCAAAAACTTGGCAGGTAAGTAGTTTTTCTTTCTAAAAAGGTACAAGTAGATATTATGTCTCATGAAATAAATCCAAAATGTTTGGCTTACTTATGGTGTTCATATTTTTGTGTGCTTACAAGGTTTTGCTTGTGTGAAAAAGAGGGAGAGACACTGGATAAATACAGAGATTATCTACTGTTAAGTATATTCTTTAAATAGTCAATACTTTTCCCAGCTTCTCTGTATATTATAATTTTCTTTTAATGGTAATACAGACACATTTGGAAAAGAAATGGAAATAGAGGTGATACACAAATAGTGGGAAAAGAACATTGTATTAACTTTTCTTTCTTTGGAAAAGAACTCTTACAGAAGCCATAATCAATATTTCCTATGGCATATAGTTCCAATTTCTATTAATACAGGAGTCAGTCCTGACCATTCATTGCTGATGCTGTTGCAGTTCACTGTGTTCCTATAAACCATGGCATGAGGCACTGCAAAAGCATATGTTTTTGTACAAAAGGCAGAGGTGCTATCATTTTCGCCTCCTTCGTTTTAACCTGTGTTATCATGGAAATCATTGCTTAAGTTTTGTCCACTGTTTTCACCTAGTGCTTAGAATATTACTTGATATAATACATAGTAGGCCGTATATAAATAGGTGTTAAATAAATGAATTGATAAAGGTTTGAGAGGTAAAGTATGGAAATTAACAAGATGGTATATGATTGTCTGCAATTCATAGCAAGGTACTGAGATGCATTTCAGGGATCCATTCCCTCCCTTACTGTGGCATTTCCCACTTTTCTCTACTTTCAAGGCAAAGCACTCCCCAGTATTCTAAGCTTTTCCCCTGACCAACATCAAGGTTTTTAGTTGCAAGCAGCAGAAACAAAGCCTAGATAATTTAAGGAGAAAATAAATATTGAAAAGCTATTGAGTAATTTTCAGGAGATTGGAGAATCAGACTTAGAGATTATGCAGCCAGAAACAACATCTAAAGCATGCCCCAGAACTAATATGGGAAGGTCACCTCTGCAGACAACACTGAGCCCTCAAAGCAGGCATTGGACATGCTGCCCACACTGCTGCTAGGCCAGCAATGCTTCAGAAATACCATTGCCCAGAGACTTTGCTGTGCTTCTCTGCCTTATTGGCTTTTAATTCAAAGTGAGAGTAGATAGGTAAGTCTGACTGGGAGCACCTTGTCACAAGTCCATGCTCTACTGTAAGAGGGCAGCTATCCAGCTTGTTGTGCTTTCCACAGCATGAAGTGGGCTCAGCCTCCCTAGGACTCCTTCTGGTTTCCCTACCTCCTTCTATAACCAGACTTGTGCCAACCAAGTGCTGGGGTCAAAACATAGTTAATCCCCCCGACATCCCTGGAATGTTGTGAAAAGCTAGCTGTTTTTTTTCTTCTTCTTTTGAGACACAGTCTCACTCTGTTGCCCAGGCTGGAGTGCAGTGGCACAATCTCGGCTCACTGCAACCTCTGCCTCCCAGGTTCAAGCGATTCTCCTGCCTCAGCCTCCCAAGTAGCTGAGATTACAGGTGTGTGCCACCATGCCCGGCTAATTTTTTGTCTTTTTAGTGGAGACAGAGTTTCATTGTGTTGGCCAGGATGCTCTTGATCTCTGACCTTGTGATCCACCCACCTTCGCCTCCCAAAATGCTGAGATTACAGCCATGACCCACCACACCCAGCTGATAAAAAGCTGTTTTATGCTGAGAGACTGAGTTAACCGTAGTACCATTTAGTAGATGTCTATTAGATAAGTTAGAGAAGTTTGTACTATCTTGACAAGTCTAAAATTGATTCAAAATGATATACATTTTAGCTTTCAAAAGGTACTGTTAATATATAAACACCAAAATCCAGGAAATATATATGTGGTTTTACATTTAACCATTTTTATACACAAAAGCATGTATAAACATGTTTCTTTAAAATTTACACATGAAAGCATGCTTCTTAAAAATGGCTCTCTTTTCTAAGATGAGTCATAACAAAAGGTATGAAAAGAATCTGGTGAAGAAAGGTATTCCAATTCAGTGTCCAAGACTCCAAGGATAATCTCTCCAGGAAGACTACCACCCAAGAGGAGAAGTTTATGAAGACATCTCACTGGAATTCATTCAGTTCAACAAAAACAAACATTATTTCCCCTTTTAGTTCACTCTGAAATAGTTGGGGCAAGCTTTTGCTTGCTTAGTGCTGCAACTCCAAAACAGCAAAATATAAAAAAAAGCAGAACTTGAGAAAAAAATATAGCAGTATATTCCAAACTTTCATTAACTTGTTTTCTTTCAGTCAGTTCTGTTTAACGTTTCCTTTTGTATTGTTAAAGTACATGTATGAATTTACAGTAAGTTTGCATTTGTTTTTTGAAGGTAAGCATGGAATTATTCTCATGAAATAGAATGTATTTGTTTTTACTGAAAAGTAAGATACTTTGAGTATATCTCCTGTGTTGGTTTGTTTGTGTCTCAGTTTGTTTATAAAGGGAAAAGTCTAATTTTATATATGTCCAAAAGTGATTTGTGTATGGTATTATTTGTTTAATAGCATCTGACTTCCTTGGGTGTGACTGACCAGCCTTCTCTGATTCAGAATACATGGGGTGAAGTATCATATATAGAAAGAGGTAGGAGAGAGATCCAAGATGGCCGATTAGCAACAGCCCAGGAATGTAGCTCCCAGTGAAAGCGCAGAGAACGAGTGGACGCCGCACTTTCCGACGAATTTTTGTTGCCCACAGACCGGGAGATTCCCGGCAGAGGAGCCAC
>CAUYQU010023655.1:0-40925 GCA_963574635.1 Cheracebus regulus | reverse complement strand
GCAGCTGAGATGGGTAGATCACCTGAGGTCAGGAGTTCAAGACCAGCCTGGCCAACATGGTGAAATCTCATCTCTACTAAAAATGCAAAAATTAGCCAGGCTTGGTGGTATACATCTGAAATCCCAGCTACTTTGGAGGCTGAGGCAGGAGAATTGCCTGAAGCTGGGAGGCGGAGGTTGCAGTGAGCTGAGATCATGCCACTGCACTCCAGCCTGAGCAACAGAGCAAAACTTGGTCTCAAATAAAATAAAAATAAAATAACAATAAAAAAGAAATTAAGAAAACAATCTAATTTACAATAGCATCAAAAACTTAAAAAGTACTTGGGAGTAAGTTGAATCAAGGAGGTAAAATAGCAGTATACTGAAAACTATAAAATGTTGGTAAAAGAAATTGAAGATAACATCAATAAGTGGAAATATATCCTGTGTTCATGGATTGAAGGAATCAATATTGTGAAAATGTCCATACCTCACAAAGTAACCTACAAATTCAATGTAACCTCTATCAAAATTTCTTGTAATTCTTCCTAGAAATAGAAAAAAAAAAAATCCTAAAATAGCCAAAGCAAACTTGAACAAAAAGAACAAAGCTGGAGGCATCATACTATCTGATTTCAAAACAGAGTGCAAAGTTGTAGTATCAAAAGAACATGATACCAGCGTAGAAACAGACACATCACCAATGGAATAGAGAGCCCAGAAATAAACCCACAAATCTATAGTAAATTGATTTTTGACATGGTTGTCAAGAATACACAGTGGGAAAAGGACAGTCTTTTCAATAGATGATATTGGAAAACTGGCTATACACATGCAGAAGAGTGAAACTGGATCTTTATCTCACTCTTTGTACAAGAATCATCTCGAAACGGAGTAAAGATTTAAAAGCGAGACCTGAAACTGTAAGACTACTGAAAGAAAACATAAGAAAAAAGCTACATGACATTAGTCTGGGCAATGATTTCTTGCCTCAAAGGCACAGGCAACAAAAGCAAAAATAGACTAATGGAATTGTGTCAAACTAAAAAGCTTCTGTAGAGCAAAGAAAACAACAGAGTGAAGACACAACCCACAGACTGGGAAAAATATTTGTAAATCAGACATCAGATAAAGGGCTCATATCCAAAATACATAAGGAATTCAAACAACTCAATTACAAGAAAACCAATAATCCAACTTAGAAATGGGCAAAGACCCTAATAGACATTTCTCAAAAGAAGGCATTCAAATGGCCAACATATGAAAAAAAATCCTTAACATTACAGATTATCAGGGAAATGCAAATTAAAACCACAAAGAGATATCACCTCACATCTGTTAGAATGGCTATTTTAAAATATAAGAGATAGCAAGTATTGGCAAGGATGTGGAGAAAAGACAACCCTTGTACATTGTTGGTAGGAATGTAAATGAGCACAGTCGTTATGGAAAACAGTAAGGAGGTTCCTCAGAAAACTAAAAATAGAATTACCATATGATCAAGCAATCCCACTTGTGGGCATATATCCAGAGAAATTAAAATCAGTGAGTTGAAGAGCTGCCTGAACTCCCATGTTCACTGCAGCATTATCCACAATGTTCAAGATACGGAAACAATCTAAGTGTCTATGAACAGACAAATGGATTTTAAAATGGGATATGCAGAATGCAAGACTATTCAGCTTCAGCCTTTAAAAAGAATACAATGCTGTGGTTTGTGACAACATGGATGAATATAGGGAGCATTTTGCTAAGTGAAATAAGCCAGACACTGAAAAGTAGATATTGCATTATCCCATTTATATGTGGAATCTAAGAAAGTCGGATTCATAGAAGTAGAGAGTAAAATGGTGGTTACCAGAGGCTGGGGAGGTGATGGGCAGGGAAAGGTGAACTGTTGGCCAAAGGATGCGAAGTTTCATTAAGAAAAGAGAAATATTTCTGGTGATCTATTGCACAGTAAGGTGACTATAGTTAATAATAATGTGTTGCATATTCAAAGCTGCTAAAACAGTGGATTTTAAATGTTCTTAGCACAAATAAATGATAAGTATATTAGGTGATGGATATATTACTTAGCCAGATTTTCTTATGCCACAATGCATATTTGTATTGAAAAATCAAATTGAGGTCTATAAATATATACAATTATTATATGTCAATTATAACTTAAAATTTAAATTTTAAAAGAACTATCACTAGCAAACATTCAGATATTGGGCACATTTTTTTTTGAGACAGAGTCTCACTCTGTTGCCCAGGCTTGAGGGTGGTGGCATATCAGTGCACTGCAACCCCTGCCTCTCCAGTTCAAGTGATTCTCCTGCCTCAGCCTCCTGAGTAACTAGGACTACAGGTATGTGCCACCACTCCTGGCTAATCTTTTGCATTTTTAGTAGAGATGAGGTTTCACTATGTTAGCCAGGATTGTCTCTGTTTCCTGACCTTGTGATCCACCTGCCTTGGCCTCCCAAAGTGCTGGGATTACAGGCATGAGCCACGGCACCTGGCCTATTGCATACATTTTATGAGCTACTTTATACCCTCTTAACTTTACCTGTCACTACTCCTTCCTAGAGACTTCTCTGTTAATACCAAGATAACCATCACTATCCAACTGATACCCGTACATATTTAACATGGAAATATGAATGAATTAACAATGGGGCAAATTTTTGAGCAATAAGAGAAGAAAACTTAAAAGTCTTCTATCTTACTTTTCCTGGGCACACTGTTCAGAAATATGCTTTATGCAGCCTTTTTGAGGAGTCATCAGCAATCAATCAATTAGTTGTATATTGCAATAAGCAACTTAACTATGCACTTTTGTGTTGGTTTCTTTCCTTTTTCTGTCTCACTCCCTAGAAAGTAGTGGTTCATAAAACTTTGTCTCAGCTTCCATGTTCTAGGAAACCCAGATTAAAGTATTCTAAGATAGGTAGTACTGGACATAGGGTGATGATAACTCCTGGCTTGCAGTGGCATAAAAGTGAATAGGAATGAGGTTTGAGAGAAACATGAGGCATTAGAATATGCAATGGCTGTGGTTTGAAATGGTGTGGAGGCAATGGTAATTATGAACACTTGTTGAATGCACTGGCTTTTATCAATGAGAATGAAAACATTCATAAAAAGAAAATAATAAACTCGGGGCAGACAATTACCAACACAAGCTGATACAGTTTGGCTGTGTCCCCACCTAAATCTCATCTTAAATTGTAGTTCCCATAATCTCATGTGTCACAGGAGGGACCTGATGAGAGGTAACTGAATCATGGGGCTGGTTTTCCTAAGCTATTCTCATGATGGTAAGTTCTCATGAGATATGATGGTCTCATAAGGGGCTTCCTGCTTTGCTTAGCTCTCCTTCTTCCTTTTGCTTCCACCATGTGAAGAAGGATGTGTTTGTTTCCCCTTCCACCATGATTGTAAGTTTCCTGAGGCCTCCCCAGCCATGCTGAACTGTGAGTCAATTAAACCTACTTTCCTTATAAATTACCCAGTCTCAGGTATGTCTTTATTAGCAGTATGAGAACAGAAGGACCTCTGAAAGCTTCAATAAAAACTATTATCTCCTGTAACAGTAGCTGAAACTCTGTTATTAATTAAAAATAGAGTCTACTTTTTTAGAGTAGCAGAGCTGCAAAGAAGATGGAAAGAACAACCTTAAGCCTTCTATATCAACAACAGGGTGCTTTCAGAAAAGACTCGTACTTTAAAACAGTTTGGGGAAAATTGTGGATATGAGCCCAATAGTCCGGATGCCCCAGATTTTGCTGAACCCTCTAGCAGAAGCTGTCCCTTCCTTTTTGAAGGAAAAGAGTTGCCACCCCTTGCTTGCTTTCCAAGCAATAACTTCACCTAAGGCAGCTGCCTTGTAAGATGGCTCTTGTTGCTGTTGAGATATGCTGTGCCCTCTCTCATTACTTAAAGGGTGATAACCATAGGCAGTTTTCATCACCACCCAAGTGGAGAAATAGACCAGCTCTAAGAGGAAATAAATCATATACAAAACATTTTGGAGTACATGGCAAATATGTACTCACAAGAAAGTAAATCTTGAAGATCCTGGGCCAGGGGACATGGAATATAATAACAGTGGAAAACTTATGAACAGGATTCAATATTTTGACAAATACACCTGGAATTGATGCTAATAGCCTTTTAGAAAGGGCTGCATAAAATCAACCTAGGTGATCAATCAATGGTAGATTGGGTCAAGAAAATGTGGTACATACCTACCACTGAATACTATGCAGCCATAAAAACAAATGTCATTTTCAGACACATGGATGCACCTAGAGGCCATTATTCTAAGTGAATTAATGCAGGAACAGAAAACCAGATACTACATGTTTTCACTTATAAGTGGGAGCTTATCATTGGGTACTAATAGACATAAAGATGGTAACAATAGACAGTAGGACGGGAGAGGTGGGGCAAGGGTTTAAAACCTACCTATTGGGTTCTATGCTCACCACCTTGGTGATAGGATCCATGCTCCAAACCTGAGCATCATGCAATATACCCAGGCAACAAATTTGCACATGTACTCCTGAATCTAAAATAAAAGTTGAAAAAAAAGAAAAAAATAGAAATGGCTTCATGAATTTGAACAATCTGATGGCCTACATACATGACATAGAAATGCCAGAAGTTTCATAGGATAGTGTTGAGAAATAGGTCACAAGGCCCAAAGTAGTAGCAATGATAACATCAACTTACCAGGTAAGAGCTGAGAACCCACCACCTGACTATGTTTTCAGAGGATACTTTTTTTCTCTAAGGTACTAAAGAATGCATGGATGTGGGGTACTATGCATCTTTGAGAAGCTTGGGGTTGGATATCTTCTGTAGAATAAAGCTGGCAGTGGAATGGAACTTGGAATTGGGCTCATATTTAGGCTTGGACCCAAGCAAGTACAGAAGGCCTATGTAAATTACAGGAATAAGTGGCCCAAGCTCTGATGTCACCTTCTTCAATTCTACCTATGGCCTCATCTAGGCCAATTACCTAGGACCAACTGAAGGGTATAGAAATAATTCAGGAATTATTTACAGATTTGTTGGTGTGCCATTGTAACCATGTGATCCACTGATTTTCTATTGTATATTATTATCTAGAAGTATCTGGCTTGACAGTCCAATTAAGGTGTTGGCTAGAGAAAATATACTTTTGTGGTTAAGACACAGTATTGTCCAGGAAACTGTATGTGCACTAATCAGTTAATATAAGAGACTGTTTCTCCAATAACTAGAATATATGCAGCTAGGAACCAAAGAATGGAAACAAGATTTTAACTCCTTGACAGTTGTTCTCAGTGACCCACTTCTATGGTTTGTGCTTTCTTTTCCAACAGATTTAGATTCCATTAAGTTAGAGGTTCTAGATTTCAGGGGCAAACACATCTTCCAAGCAACACAGTAGGATTCAGTAAAAATAAAACTGAGACTTCCACCTGATGCTAACAGGCTAGGAGGCAAAGAAACGACTTCCTGTATGGTGAATATACTTGACTTGATAAGTTGCAGTTGCTTTTATGCAACAGGGACTGGAACATCTCTGGAGTCTAGAGGATTAACTGGAATATCCTGGGACAGTCTGGTGCTTGGGGCAAATATTTAATTGAAAATTGCAGCAACCAGGAACCATTAAGAGCAAGGCACTAAGGGATTAGATTCTTCAGGGATGTAGGGTCTAGATTAATCCTCTAGACAATCTAGACCAACAGAAGTAATGGCTAAGAATGAGGGAAATCTGAAATCACTGGTGGAGAGGGTTATGATTAATCAGCTCCAACCTCAGAACCACCTGCTACAGCAAAGATGATAACCTGCTTAATTAGCCCATTCATTCTACCTCATCTTTTGGAGAAGAAATGAGGATATCTAGTTCTTGCAAAAATGGAAGCTCCATATTGTTGTATTGGAGTCTGATACAGTGGTAATGTGTGAATGGGTCTAAATGGTACAAAGGGCAGATACTTCTTACCTACCATGTCAGGTCATCTTAGCCACACCTGTGTCTGAGAATTTTTGTTGTAGCCCCAGCTATTGATGTGGCACTCAATCTGTGAAGCTTTTAACTCATTTTATGCAGGCACTGCCTGACAATAATCTTGCCTCATGCTTGCTCCTCATTCCACACAAAATATTAACTGTACCTCTAATCTAAAAGAAAAAAATCACCTACTTTTTCTTTTTCTCTTAATTGTTCTGAAATATTTGAACAGGTTAGCACACATTCTCTAATCAAAACCATCTCATTGCACAGCAATGAACAATGTTAGAGTAATGAAACAGAGTTCATCGCTCACATGAAAGATGCACAAGTTTAAAACCAGAAGATATATTTATATAATCAGAATAAACTGCTATGAAATGTACTTATTGCTGAGGAAAATAGAAGCAGAAAAAGGCTTTTAAAAATCCACTGGAAGGCACTTAACAACCTATGAATCTATAGGACTTGTGATCCTTTCTCATGGCTTCCCATAGGCTCTCAGAGAGGGGATCCAAGCAAAGCACTGGGCTTGTAAACTGACACAGACACAGGCATGTATCTTCTAAATTTGTATATTAAAAACAAGTATGCAACATTACCTATGAGACAGTCTTGCTAAAAATATAAAAACTGAATCATATTAAATATATCCAAGTTGGGTGTGGTGGCTCATGCCTGCAATTCCAGCACTTTGGGAGGCTGAGGCAGGAGAATTTCTTGAGCCCAGGAGTTTGAGACTAGCCTGGGCAACATGATGAAATCCCATCTCTACCAAAAATTCAAAAATTAGTCAGGTGTGGTGACACACACCTGTAGTCCCAGCTACTCAGGAGGCTGAGGCAGGAGAATCACCTGAGCCTGGGAAGTTGAGGCTGCAGTGAGCTGTAATAGTGCCACTGCACTGCAGCCTAGGCAACGGAGCAAGATCCTGTCTCAAAAAACAAAAAACAAAAAAAGAGAAATTAAACTGCCAATTTACAGGAAATACCAAGGACAGAAAATCATATTAAATTACCACAGGGAGAGCATCAGCAAAATTCAGAGTGTGAGAAGCTCCAAAGGAAAAACAAATAGATTTGAGAAAGAGAGAAGGAGGGACGGGGGAAAGAGAGAGAAGAGAAAACTGACACATTTTAAAAAAGCAGAACTCATCTTAGCAACTTAACATTTAGGTACATACATTTAAGTGATAAAACTATAAAGAAAAGTAAGGAAATAATTATTACGAGATCAGAATAGTGGCTACTGTTAGACATGAAGCATATTTTCATCATAACACATTAAACTGAATATTTTAATGCTGTTTCTGTATTTTATTTTTTTTTAAATAAAGTTTAAAAATTCAAATAGAATCCAAGTATAACCTGATATTTCTTAAAGTAAAGTTATAAATAAAAAGCTGGCAAGGTCATGTCAAGATGGCTGAGAGGAGGCAACACCGGAATGCATCTCCCAGCAAATGAGACGCAGAGGGCTAGAGGACTTTCTATTTCAAGTGAGGTGCTGGGTTTGTTTCAGTGGGACTGGCAGGACACTGAAAATAGACCAGCGAAGGTGAGCTGAAGCAGGGCAATAGCAGCCCAGGGAGGGCAAACCAAGATAGGGTGGGGTGCATCCCCATCTGGAACATGCAGCTGGCTCAGAGGGTCAGGGACTTCACCCCCTCAGTGCTCTGATTCAGATCCTGTGCTTCCCTCATCCCTCCAGCAACTCATGGTCCATGAGAGCACCACTAGACTGAGGGGCACCATGGGTTGTCAACGCATATCTGAGTGATGGCTCCCGCCTGGTGCCACAAGTTGTCAGCACAGACCTGGGTGGAAGTTTGGACTAACACCAGTGGGATGGAACTATCCGTTCTACAGAAAGAGGCAGAGTTGAAAGCAGAGAAACAGCCCATAAGGCCTGGCAGCCTCCACCCCCACAAAACTCAAACTGAAGCCAACATGCTAGAGAACTTCACAGCGAATACACCAATTTGACCTCAACTGGGAAGACTGAGCTCAGGGAAAGAGAGATGCCATTGGCAAGACACGGCTAATCTCACCTGCAAACAAACTCCAGGGAAAGACCACCCATCCAGCAGCCTTACTGAATTTGAGGCAGCCTAGCAGCGCCTCTAAAGGCCAAAAAAGATACAGCTACAACCTCAACAGAAAGGACGTCCACCCGAAATCACCAACTTCAAAGATCAAAGGGAGATAAATCCACGAAGATGGGAAGAAAACAGCACAAAAAGGATGAAACCATCAAAGACCAGAACACCTCTTCTCCAACCAGGGATTACAACTCCTCACCATCAAGGGAACAAAACAAGACAGAGAATGAGTTTGAAAAAATTGACAGAAGCAGGCTTCAGAAAGTGGGTACTAACATACTTCTCTGAGTTAAAAGACCATTTTCTAGCCCAATGCAAAGAAACTAAGAACCTTGAAAAAAGATTAGACGAAACACTAACTAGAATAACCAGCTTAGAGAAGAACATAAATAACTTGATGGAGCTGAAAAACACAGCACAAGAACTATGCAAGGCATATACAGGTTTCAACAGCCGAATCAATCAAGCAGAAGAAGGGATATCAGAGATTGAAGATCAACTCAATGAAATAAAACAAGAAGGCAAGATTAGAGAAAAAAGAGTGAAAAGAAATAAAGCCTCCAAAAACTATGGGATTATGTGAAAAGAGCTAATCTACACTTGATTGGCATACCTGAATGTGATGGAGAGAATGAATCCAAGCTGGAAAACACTCTTCAGGATATTATTCAGGAGAACTTCCCCAACCTAACAAAGCAGGCCCACATTCAAATCCAGGAAATACAGAGAACACCACAAAGACACTCCTCAAGAAAAGGAACCCCAAGGCACATAATTGTCAGATTCACCAGAGTTGAAATGAAGAAAAAAATCCTAAGGACAGCCAGAGAGAAAGGTTGAGTCACCCACAATGGAAAGACCAACAGACTCACAGCAGATCTCTCTGCAGAAATCCTACAAGTTAGAAGGGAGTGGGGTCAATATTCAATATCCTTAAAGAAAAGAACTTTCAATCCAGAATTTCATATTCAGCCAAACTAAGCTTCATAAGTGAAGGAGAAATAAAATCCTTTATGGACAAGTAATTGCTGAGAGCTTTTGTCACTACAAGATCTGCCTTACAAAAGCTCCTGAAGTAAGCACCAAACATGGAAAGGAACAACCAGTACCAGCCACGGCAAAAACGTACCAAATGGTAAAGAACAATGATGCAATGAAAAACTGCATCTACTAACGGGCAAAACAACCAGCCAGTAACAAAATGGCAGGATCAAATTCAAACATAACAATATTAACATTGAATGTATATGGCCTGGTGCCCTAGTCAAAAGACACAGACTGGCAAACTAGACAAAAAGTCAAGACTCACTGGTGTGCTGTATTCAGGAGACCCGTGTCATGTGCAAAGACTCACATAGACTCAAGATAAAGGGATGGAAGAAGATTTACCAAGCAAATGGTGAGCGAAAAAAGCAGGGGTAGCAATCCTAGTTTCTGATAAAATGGACTTTAAACCAACAAAGATCAAAAGAGACAAAGAAGGGCATTACATAATGGTAAAAAGATCAATACAACAAGAAGAGCTAACTATCCTAAATGTATATGCACCCAATGCAGGAGCCCCCAGATACATAAAGCAAATTCTTAACAACCTATGAAGAGATTTAGACTCCCGCACAATAATAGTGGGAAACTTGAACAATCCACTGACAATATTGTACAGATCAACGAGACAGAAAGTCAACAAGGATATCCAGGACGTGAATGCAGATCTGGATCAAGTGGAAAAATATTAGCATTAAATGTAAATAGCCTAAATGCCTGATATAGGTGATGGCGGCAGGGGATGGAGACAGCAAACCACCATGTCATGTATGTACCTATGCAACATCCCTGCAGGATGCAGGATGTGCACATGTACCCCAGAGCCCAAAGTACAATAATAATAATAATAATAATAATAAAGTCAGGGGTGAAAAAAAAAGCTAGTATGACATGATATTACTGTTAAGGTTAATGAGATCAGGAACATCTGGGTTGCATTTATGTTATTAAGAAAACAAAATACAAGAGTTCAAGAGTAAAAAATTATTAAATTTTGAAGTAGAATTTACAAAGTTTTAAAAACATATAATGTAACAAAAGCCGAATCAAAAATTTATACTTATAAAATGAGCATAGTTTTTATAAAAATATGAACAGAAAAAATGGAGAAATTAAAACAATAAAATGCTTAAAAAAGATGATCAATGCCAGGTGTGGTGGTTCACGTTTGTAACCGCAGCACTTTGGGAGGCTGAGGTGGGCAAATCACCTAAGGTCAGGAGTTCAAGACCAGCCTGGCTGACATGGTGAAACCCCATTTCTACTGTAAATACAAAAATTAGCTGAGTGTGGTTGTGTACACCTGTAGTGCCAGCTACTGGGGAGGCTGAGACAGGAGAATTGCTTGAGCCTGGGAGGCGGAGGTTGCAGTGAGCCAAGATTGTGCCATTGCACTCCAGCCTGGGTGACAAGAGTGACACTCCATCTCAAAAAAAATAAAAATAAAAATAAAAAATAAAAAATGATCAAGGGCCCATATCTCATAAGTAACCAAGTCAAAATTTAACCCCAAGCAAGTGTGTTCAGAGCCAAAGCACATAATCATGAAATACACAATAAATGGCAGATTTTGACTTAAAATGTTGGGAACCATACAACCTCATCTGCCTAAAACAATCTCTGTTTATGCTTGTTGTCCTGACATGATTATTAATAACTCCCTTTTTCATACTCAAAGTTGTCCAGTTTAGTTAAAAAATGTAATGATCAGCCCACCTTGAAAGTCCTTCCCAGATGTCATGATTCTAAAAGCATGAAAAGAAAGATTAGAACTTGATTCAATTAGGTGATTAGGGGCACACTGTAGTAAGAACTGGAATCAACTGGGAATATTTATCTATTTGTTTTCTCTGGTGTTTCTCATCACTCTAAAGAATAATTAATGGTGTCTTCTCTTAATTGTCATTTCTCTCCCCACACCCAAAGGAAACATTTAAGAGAATGTTTAGCTGTAGACTCCTTTCTTGCAGCAATGGCCATTAGGAGCCATGGCCAAAAGCACAGAGCCTAGGGGAAGCTGAAAACTTGTATTATGATGTTTGTGGACTCTGATTTCTGCACGAACAAGACCCTCATCTGAGGACAAGAGCACACTCCAGGAGAAGGCAGTGTGGCAGAAGTACCTACAAGAATTTTACCAAGACACACCTTTCAGGAGCCAAACACCTGCATGAATATTTGGGTGGGTGAAACCAGAATGGGGACAATTTGCGTTCGTGCTTGAAAACCTTTCCTTCTTTCTTCTTTCTCCTGTAACCCTGCTCTCTCATGCACTTGACAAAGACCTCATGCATCCAGGCTCAACATCTATTTTTGTTTGTATTTAGAAAACTTACAATCCCTCTTCCCCACCCTCATAGAATAATATTAATTTTAACAGACACCAAGGTATTGGAGCTAAAAAAATAATCTCACAGTGTTTCAAACACTAGCCAGTGAATAAAGTGAAATGGGGGACATAGAATTTTCCTGAGAACTTATCATGTGGACCATGGAACCTAATATTTTCACCACTATATAATCCCATTTTCCCTCTAAAAATGTGTTTTACTTAGCAAACGACCTTTAGGATATAGTTATTATTATTCATTATTAACATAACAACTCCCATTTTTGACAGCCTCATTGTTACTTTACATACCATAGTTAAGTCCTCACAAAAGCCTATGAGTGATTATTCTTCCTTTAGAGATGAAGAAATGAAGGTACACAGAAGTGAACTACTTTGCCCCAAATCACAAAATTGATTAATGGTGACACCAAATATACTCTGCTTTTCAGTAGTTAATTTAACCCAAGTTTATTAATCAGAAGTAACTAAAACTTTTGCGGAGTCTAAAATAGAGTACCAGAGGGAGTTAATGTATTTCACACTAAAGCAAGTTGATGGCATTATTTTGTATAAATATATAATTTTAATAACTTTATGAAATATTGAAAATGATCATTTATGGCCATCTTTGTCCAGGGGATATTAATCATTGCAATAGTTGATGCAGGGGGTGATTTAGTTTAGCTACAATTTAAGGTGGGCCAGTGTGACCTTTAAACTCCACCTACTTTTATTTTATGTATAATTTAAAATGAATCTTCAAAGTTCTAACAACTTGTTCACTAATTTAATTAAATGGTGCAATGCTAATAGTGACTAGGAAAACAAAAATGAAAGAGATACAAACTGTATGTAAATTGGTAGTATAGTATAATTTTTTAGTACTGGATCCTGGTGTCAGTCTATCTGAGAAGGTTCCCAGCTGTATCATTTATTACTATTGAGATCATGGGAAAGTTCCCTAACTTTCTGTGCTTTATGTTAAAATGAGGTTGTTGTGAAGATGAAATACATATATTAGAAGAATAGCTAGAACAGTAAATGCTGAATAAGTGTTATATATTATTATTGATGATGTACTCTAAAAATTATAGTTGATTTATCTTTTGGATATTCAAAACCCTCAGTATGCAAACTTTTTTAGGATAAAGTTACGATAACTTATTTCATGAGGGTTTCAATAAGAATCAACATTTATTTCACATTTTGGAGATTCTGAGTTCTGGTTAAAATCATTTAAATGTTAAGACTTAAAGGGTACAACATGCACATGAACAAGTTCTCCTCACCCCAAATCCTGAAGCATAAAGAACTTCAAGAATCAATGAGTTAAATGTTCCTTATAGGTGAACTTGCATGTCCTACCTTTATAAGTGGGTTGCTTTGTTCCTTAAATTTTCTAAATGTAGACTTCTTTCCTTTTTTTCTTTCTTCCCTTTTTCTTCCTTTCTCCCTTCCCTCCTTATTTTCTTCTCCTTTCTTTTCCCTCCCTTTCTTCCTTCTTTCCTCCTTCCTTCTTTCCTTCTTCCCTTCTTTCCTTTCTTCCTTCCCTTCTTTTCCTCCTTTTTTCCCTTTTTTATTACTTGCAAACAGTACTAAAGAGATAATAACTATTAAAGATAGAACATATTTTCCTATACTAATTTAAGAAATTTACATCAGGTATTAGTTTCTAATCTTTTACAATGAACATTGCAAATCATAATGACACTATGTGCTACATAAAAGGCCTATAGTAAATCAATTTCACTGAAAGCAATATCATGAAATCCCAAGAGAATATTATTGCTTCAGGATGTTTGGATCTCCTATCCCTGAGGATGGTTCAGCAGAAGTCATCAGGACAAGGAGGGATGCCCATATAATTTCAGATATTTTTCTCACCTTAATTCAAGCTATTTTATCTTAAAGACATGTAACTCCCTACTAGTCCTTGTACTGGTTTTGTGAGTTTTTGTTTTATAGAGAACTTTTGTTTTCATGAAGTACCTTGATTTTACAATATTTGATCAGAATTTTCATCTGGCCTGGACAACATTTTCCTGATATATTTTCTTCATTTGCCACTTATTTTTCTTGTTGTTTTCTCTATGTTTTCTTGCAATATTTTTGTATCATTTGCTGGCACTTTTTCATGCACTGAATAAGGTGAGATCTTCTTCCACTAGTTATTTGTGGAAGGAAGTTGTAGGAGAAGGCATGGCAATACCCTGACTGCAAAAAAAGTTTCAATTGCTTATTATAAAGCCATGTGTATCTTTGTTAAGAGTTATGCTTTCATTTTCTTTGACAAACAATATTAACAAATTTAAGCCACTTATCACTCACTGGTTCTGTTCTGCTTATTTTCTTCACTCATTATATAATTATGCCTAGTGTTCCATTATTGGAATGCTAAGCATGTGGGAGTTATTTATATCCTGCTGCTCAAGGTCATTGCAAAGCTTTGATTTTTCAAATTCAAAAAATTGTAACCTCAGGCATAAATGGGTTAATGTGAGTAAAATATTTTCATAAAATAATCTATAAAAATCAATAATTATAATTTCTAAAACAAAAATAGCTTGTGAGGAGTAGCATTGTTCTCCAGTTTTGAAAATGTCATAAATGTCTACTTTATAGAAGGCAATTGGCTTCCTATATTTGTTTCTCTTTTGATCTGTTGCAATATATGGTTTTGGTTGAGATAGATGAGGAAATCTGGCCTCATGTAGATATGTAATTGGAAAAAGAAGGAGTATTTTATTTTTTGGTTTTAAAAAGCAGAGAGTTTAATAGGCAAGAACAGGGAAAGCAAAAGGAAGAAGCTCCCCTGTACAGAGACAAGAGGGAAGGGTGGCTCCAAAGCTGAAAGAGGAGACCCTAGGAAGCAGTATTTTAACAGTCTTTTCAGAGAGTCGTGTATCAACTTCTTTAATACTATACCAAAACTCCACAGGTGGTAGTTTCTTAAAGGTTAGTTGCAAAATTGAAGACCATATCAATGAACTTAGCAGACTTAGTTACATTAAACTCCACTAGTCTATCTTGCCTTTGAATGGATTTTTTTTACTCATGCAGAATTTTGACCATTTAGACCACTTCTGATAGAGCTTCAGTGGCCTCAAAATAGAGCACCATACTTGGACTTAACTCTCTACTAGCCTTTGTATCTATTATTTGAGTTTTTGTTTTATAAAGGACTTTGTTTTCTAGGGAATTCACTTAGTATTGGAATTTGAGGATTATATTGTGTTTACATATTCTTCCTTATTAAATATTACTGAACTGCTTTTCAATGCAATCATAGCAGTTTGCACTCCCATTAACAGGGGATGAGGATTCCATTCATTTTATGTTCTAGTCAATGCTTGATATTGCCCCACTTCTTAATTTTTGTCAAAATGGCAAGTGTGACATTGTATCCACTGTTTTAATTTGCATTTCCATAATTATTCATTTGATGTAACATAATTTAACATTAATAATGTTCACGAATAGTTTCAAAATATGCAATTAGTTTTCAATTATGATATTTCTCTAATTATCCGTTTGTTATTGATTTCTAACTTAATAACACTGTAGTCAGAGAATGTTATCTATGTGACTCATTAAACATTTAAATTTAAGTTTTTCACAAACCAAAGGAGTCCTTCAAAATTATACTAGAAAGATATCCCCTAATGACATCACTTTTATACAGTTCTTGCTATGTGCATGACACATAACCTCAGTTAACACCTGAGATAGGTTTACTATCCCTATTTTACAGATGAAATAACAGGCACAAAGATACTAACACAGTTTGTAGGTAGCCGAACTGCAATCCACAAACAGCAGTACTCTTAGTCACTGAATTATGTACAGGGATTATAATTCCATTAGCAATATGCAAAAATTTTCAAAGCGTCTTTTAAAATGTCCCTTCTGAATGTTCTTATACTTTCTTTTGTTCTCATAAGAGTCAATGAAAAGTGTAATTATCCTCTTTTACATGTAGAAAAACTGATGCAGGGTTATTTCCTCTAACTTGGATCAGTATTTTACTTGGTTCTGTATTCAGTGTGGATAGAAGTTAGTTTATTTCTATAGAAATTGGGATAACAACTGACTTAGAGGTTTATGTTCTTTTTTCCTACAGATTCTAGAATCCCCAATGCAATGACTGGGGAAAGGAACAGCACAACAATTACAAAGTTCATTCTCTTGGGATTCTCTGAATTTCCAAAGCTCACTGTTATCCTCTTCTCAATATTCCTAGGGATCTACCTATTGACAGTATCCTGGAACATGAGCCTCATCACCCTTATCAGGATGGATTCCCATCTGCATACACCTATGTACTTTTTCCTTAGTAACCTGTCATTTCTGGACATCTGCTATGTTTCCACTATAGCCCCCAAGATGCTCTCAGACTTCTTCAAGAAGCATAAATTCATCTCTGTTATGGGGTGCAGTATGCAGTACTTCTTCTTCTCTAGCCTAGGTCTAACTGAGTGCTGTCTTCTGGCAGCCATGGCTTATGATCGATATGCTGCCATTTGTGACCCTCTGCTCTACCAGGCCATCATGTCACCCACCCTGTGCATGCAGATGGTGGCAGGATCTTGTATAACTGGATTCTTTGGTTCATTTATCCAGCTGTGTGCTTTGCTTCAGCTTCATTTCTGTGGGCCAAATGTCATCCACCATTTCTTCTGTGATCTGCCCCAACTTCTGATTCTATCCTGTTCTGACACCTTTTTCTTTCAAGTCATGACCTCTGTTCTCACAGTGATTTTTGGACTTACATCTGTCTTAGTTATCATGATATCTTATGGTTATATCATTGCCACCATTCTGAAGATCACTTCAGCTGAAGGCAGAGCCAAAGCTTTCAACACTTGTGCTTCTCACCTGACAGCAGTGATCCTTTTCTTTGGCTCAGGTATCTTTGTTTATATGTATCCTAATGCTGGTGATTCCCTAAGCCAAAACAAGTTAGCATCGGTCTTATACACAGTCATAATCCCCATGTTAAATCCAGTGATCTACAGCCTGAGGAACAAGGAAATCAAAGAGGCCCTAAACAGATGGAAGAAGAGAATCCCCCTCTGGTGTTATGGAATGAAATAATGAAATTTATTTCAGATGTATAAATAGTGTAGGAAGAACAACAACTAAACACTTATTTTCAACTCTCCTAAATGTGGGCAGAATTGCAATTGGTATGCACTTCTTATGTAAACCTAGGGCTGGCACAAAATCTTGTAAATGCATGAAAAGTATCTTCAAATTTTAATATCAATTCTTTATCAGTTGTAATCTAATAAATAGATAGGCCAGGAAAACTACAGGTATTTTTTTTGTAGCTAGTTGTGGCAATGGGACAGTTCACCTTGAATATTCCATTTCTACCTAATGTGGCACTACCTCAAGAACCAGAGATGCTAGTACTGATCAAGGCTTCCAAGAGACTAGCAAGCCTTCTCATACATCTTATTTTAGGTAGAAAAGGGATTACTATTAATACAGAGAAATCTTTTTTAAAATAATTTCCCAATTAAGTTTAAACTCACATTTAACCTATTCTTTCACCTCTGGAAATTTTGGATTAATTTCTTCATTTATGGATTTGTCCAAAGCCAAATATTCATGTCAGGTAAAAGTCTTGCTAAAGTCACACAGATAGAAATTTGTTGTAATAGGAATGCTTAACATGTCTGCTATAGTTAAGATTTGGTTGACCAGTTAGCTAGCTAGGCATTCCTAGATAACTCCTTGTATGTTATTACTATAGTTTCTTTGTTTTTCCATCTTATCTCTACCATGTAACCAGAAAAGAGAATCAGAAATGGCTCCCTGTTGGTGAGGTAATCTAGTCCCTGATTTTGGCATTTCCAACCGTCTTACTGTTAACATTTTTGTCTTATTTAATAGGTCAAGTCCCTATTAGAAAGTTGTTTTTTCAATAATTAACAAATATGAATTGGTTGGTAAAATCATCTATAAAGAACTGAACCACTGGAACCACAAGAAAGTCTTTGGCTGTTTCCCTTGTAACTTACTACAAGATACAGAGGAATACTAGAGAATTGAGATTTAAAATACCAAACAAGGAAAGGAATATGGGGCAGAAAGCACACTTTTGTTATTTATCTTCTGGTAGGATTCTGACTTCCATAATCTCAGGCCTGAAATCATGGAAATTTTCAAGAGATTATTTCCAGTAAAAGCCATTTTGTATATCCTCCTACCTGCCTCTGTGTTCAGAAGGAAAAAATTTAAACCCCCATGAGTGTTCAGTTGGTAAAAACTTACAACAAACCTTTTAGATAACTGTAGGCACTGCAATGTGAGAGGTTCTGCTTCTAATACTCTCTGTCCCTGGGGGTAGAATTCAATTTCAGGGAGCTTGGAGGTGAAAGGGAAAGTTATTTTGGAAGACAACTGATTTACAGTTATCCAATAGGATTTTGTCATGAGAAGTTTGAGATGGGGTTCCAGGCCTAGATTTCATGTAAAGTTTTTTTGTTGTTGCTTTGTTTTGTTTAAAACTAACTCTTGTTAGTGACCCCATTCAGACCTCCCTTGGCTTCAGTTTAAAACAAAGTGTATTAACTGATGACTATACTGATGTTGAGAGAGAAGTAACTCCCTAAGTGCTATTCATTTCACATGGTTGGATGTTTAATGCTTTTGTGGTCACTGATTATTAGACTCTCTGAAGAGAAATACTGCTTGGAGTTGATACCACAACCAGCAGAAATGCTTTATTATGTAAAATTCAAAATCTCCTTAAGAAAAATATAATCTTCAGAAAAGAATAATGTAGGATTTAAGTCAGAAAGCCCTATCTCTACAGAAGACCAGAATTCTTTTTATTCTGATATTCAAATAATCTGTAGGATATAGATGTATAGGATACATATCCCTGTGCAGAAATTTCTTATAAACAACAAAGGTTCAGAGATTAACTGGTCAGAACAGAGGCAGAGGCTCATAAATTAAAGACAAATTCTTGGACAATATCATATATTTCTCTTTTTGTAACTACTTGTGATTGACATTTTTATATTGATGATGCTTTTAAAGAAAAAATGTACTTTATGTGATATACTAGGGAAAAATTGCATATTTCAATTATGTTCTGTAATATTTTATCAGTCTCTAGGCAGCTGCAGAAGCTTATCACCATGGCTGGGAATGAAAGCCTCTGGAATATGAAATAGTAAATTCTGTGTTCTAAGACGCTGCATTTTCCTTGCTGTGTTAGTAGAAAGGGATGTGGTTTAGTAGCTTCCAGGACTCTAGGCGTAGGCTAAACACTCCTGACTCAGCACTGATTGCTAATTGGCAGTTTTGTTTATCACTATATATCTCAATTAATTTATATTTAAAATTTGGACATATACCCAGTAATGTGATTGCTGGGTCAAATGATATTTCTATTTCTAGATCCTTGAGGAATCGTCAAGTGTCTTCCACAATGGTTGAAGTAATTCACACTCTCACCAACAGTGTAAAAGTGTTCCTATTTCCCCACATCCTCTCCAGCATCTGTTGTCTCCAGATTTTTTAATGCTCACCATTCTAACTGGCATGAGATGGTATTTCAATGTGGTTTTGATTTGCATTTCTCTAATGATCAGTGATGATGATTTTTTCATATTTTTTTTGCCACATAAATGTCTTTTGAAAAGTGTCTGTTCATATCTTTTGTCCACTTTTTGATGGGGTTGTTTTTTTCTTGTATACTTGTTTTAGTTCTTTGTAGATTATGGATATTAGCCCTTTGTCAGATGGGTAGGTTGTAAAAATTTTTTCCCATTCTGTTGGTTGCTGGTTCACTCTAATGATTGTGTCACTGTTTACAATAGCAAAGAGTTGGAACCAACCCAAATGCCCATCAAAGATAGAATGGATAATGAAAATGTGGCACAGATAAACCATGGAATACTATGCAGCCATAAAAAATGATGAGTTCATGTCCTTTGCAGGGACATGGATGAATCTGGTAACCATCATTCTCAGCAGACTTACAGAAGAACAGAAAACCAAACACCACATAAATGGGTGTTGAACAATAAGAACACATGGACATAGGGAGGGGAACAACACACAGTGGGGTCTGTTGGGGGGTGGGGGGCTATAGGACGGATAGCAGGGGGTGAGGAGATTGGGGAGGGATAACATTAGGAGAAATACCTAATGTAGGTGACAGGGGGGTGGAGGCAGCAAATGACCATAGTATGTGTATAGCTATGTAACAATCCTGCAAGATCTGCACATGTACCCCAGAACTTAAAGTAAAATTTAAAAAATAAGTAAATAAAATTTGGAAAATTGAGTTATATATCCCTATACAACATTTTGTGTTAAGTGTTCTAATACTTTATTTTTGGAACATGAAGGTAGAAAGTGAAGTAATAGTGGAGCTTTCAACAGGTCCCTAAGTTTTCTAAGTTTAGCCACATCCAGGGAAGTAGACCAATGGATGGCTATACTTATGCAAAGGATGCTTGAGCAGGGTTAGCACCTGCTACACAGGGAATCAATATACCTGTTTTTCTCTGAGGACATGATCACTATGTCCACTGTAAAAAGATCTGACTTGTTTTACAAGATATGCTTTCTACAAGAAACTCAATTCTTTTATAAAGACACATATAGACTGAAAATGAAGGGATGGAAAAAGATAGTTTATGCAAATGAAAAACAAAAAAGAGCAGGAGTACTATACTTACATCAGATAAAATAAATTTTAAGACAAAATCTGTAAAAAAAAAAGGCAAAGAAGGTTACTATATATTGATAGAGGGGTCAGTTCAGCAAGAGGACACAACAATTGTAAATATATATGTACCCAATGCTGAAGAACTCAAATATCTAAAGCAAACATTAATAGAGCTAACTTGAGAGACAGACCCCAGTGCAGTAATAGTTGGGAGTTAAACATTCCACTTTCACCATGGTACAGATTATCTAGACTAAAAATCAAGAAAGAAAAATCAGACTAAATCTTCACTATAGACCAAATTGACTGAATAGACATTTAAGGAACTTTTTAGCCAACAGCTTCAGAATACACATTCTTCTTAAGAAGACATGAAATATTCTTCAGTATAGACAATATGTTAGGCCACAAAATAAGTCTCAAAAAATTCAACAATTTGAAATAGCATCAGGTATCTTTTTTGACCACGAAGAAATAAAAATAGAAATCAATATGAGAAATTTTGAAAACTATAAAATACATAGAAATAAAACAACCTTCTCCTGAATGACCACTGAGTCAATAAAAAAAGAAGTAAATTAAAAAATGTATTAAAATAATGAAAATGGAAACACAACATACAAAACCTATATAACTTAGCAAAAATAGCACTGAGAGAAGTTTATATCAAGAAACATCTACATCAAAATAGTAAAAGGCTTTGAATAAATAATCTAGCAATGCATCTTAAGGAACTAGAAAAGCAAGAGCAAAATGAACCCAAAGCTAATAGAAGAAAATAAATAATAAAGATCAGAGGAGAAATAAATAATAAATAAATAATTGATACTAAGAAAACAGTACAAAATATAAAATAAAAAGTTTGCGTTTTAAAAGATAAATCAAATTGACAAAACTTTACCTAGACTATCTTAGAAAAAAGTGAGAAGACACAAGTAAAATCAGAGATGAAAAAGGAGGTACTATGAATGATATCACAGAAATTAAAGGATCATTAGAGACTATTATCAGCAACTATGTGCCAATAAATTAGAAAACCTAGAAGAAATGGATCAATTTATAGACTCATACAACCTACCAAGATGAACCATGAAGAATAGAGAACCTCAATAGACCAGTAAGTAATGAGATAGAAGGAGTAATAAAAAGTCTCCCATCAAAGAAAAGACCAGGACCTGATGGCTCGCATTTTCTTTGCTTTGTTAGTAGAAGAGGATGGAGTTTAGTAGCTTCTATTCATTGCTAAATTTCACCAAACATTAAAAAAAGAAGTAATACCAATCCTACCCAAACTATTAAAAAAAAATCAAACACAAGGGAATACTTCCAAACTCATTCTATAAGACTAGCATAATCCAAAACAAGGCAAAGACACAACACAAAAAGAAAACTCTAGGCCAATATCACTGATGAACATAGATAAAATAATTATCAACAAAATACTAGCAAACCAAATTCATCAACAGATTAAAAAGATACTTTATCATGATCAAGAGGATTCATCTCAGGGATACAAGTAGGGGTTAACATATTCCAATCACTAAATGTGATACATCACATCAGCCAAATGAAGGACAAAAACCATATGATCATTCCAATAGACAGTAAAAAATTATTCCAGAAAATTCACCATTCCTTCAAAATAAAAATTCTCAACAAACTGGGTATAGAAGGAACATACCTCAACATATTAAAGGCCATATACAACAAACCCATAGTTACTATCATATCAAATAAGAAAAAAATAAAAGCCTTTCCTCTAAGATGTGGAACAAGAAGAGAATGCCTACTTTCACCACTTTTATTCAACATAGAGAAACGTAAGGCATAAAAATTGGAAACAAAGAAGTCAAATTATTCCTGTTTGTAGATATGTAATCTTATATTTAGAAAAACCTAAAACTATTAGAACTGATAAATTTAGTAAAATTGCAGAATACAAATCAACATACAAAAATTAGTAGCATTTTCATAGGCTAATATTCAGCAGTCTGAAGATTCTTGGATTTATAATAGCTATTCATAAAATAAAATACTTGGAAATAACTGAAGAAATGAAAGATCTCCACAACAAAAAATATAAAACACTGATGAAAAAAATTGAAGGAGGACTCAAATAATGGAAAGATAGCCTATGTTCATGGATTGGAAGAATCGGTATTGTTAAAATGTCAATAATACCCAAAACTATCTTGAGTAGCATTGACATTTTAACAATATTGATTGCATTGGATTCAATGCACCCTATCAAATTACCAATAACATTCTTCACAGAAATAGAAAAAAAGATACTAAAATTTATATGGAATCACAAAATACCCAGAATAGCCAAAGTGATCCTAATCAAGAAAAACAAAGGTGGTGGCATCACATTACCTGACTCAAATTATACTACAGAGCTATAGTACCAAAACAGCATGGTACTGGCATAACAAAAGACTTATAGACCAATGGAACAGAATAGAAAACCCAGAAATATATGCACATATTTACTGTAAAATTATTTTTGACAAAGCTGCCAAGAACATGCACTGGGGAAAGAACAGTCTCTTCAACAAATGATGTTGGGAAAACTAGACAACTATATGCAGAATACTGAAACTAGACCCCTCTCTTACCATATACAAAAATCAAATAAAAATGGATTAAAGACTTAAATATAAAATCTGAAACTATAAAACTGCTAGAAGAAAATATTGAAAAGGTGCTTTAGGACTGGTCTAGACAAAGATTTTTTTAGTATGACCTCAAGAGCATAGGCAACCAAAGCAAAAATGGACAAATGCAATAACTTTAAGCTGGAAACCTTCTGCACAGAAAAGCAAACAATCCATAAAGTGAAGAGATAACCTCTTGAATGGTATAAAATATTTGCAAACTATTTGAAAAGAAAATATCTCACAGCTAAGAGTGCCATATATCATGTGTAGAATTAAAACCAATTTAAAGTAGTTTAAAATATTAGTCTAATTGTTCTGTAAGATCCTTACGCAATATTTCATTTTTTTAAGCTGAAGACCACTAACTTTATAAAACTATTTTTGCTCTGAAGACAGAGAGGAAATTGATAATTGTGATAAAGTGAATTTTACCAAGATTACTTTATCATTTTTCAGATAATCAGTTTCATCTCATAATAAAATGACTGTGTAATGATTAACAAATCTCTATCCAAAAATTCCAGCACAGTAGAAATAAACATCTCCTATTAATAAATGAGTAAGTAGGCATTCTTTGACATTCTCAGACAGATGTGGCTGCTTTTAAATTGATTGAATCCATTAGCGAGCAAGCTAAGAAGAGTAATGTCTTGAGACCTGGATCAAAGATATAATGTAGGCAGTGCACAGAGAGAACCTGGTTTTTGTTTTTTCTGTCTTCCTGCCTCATCTGGCAGAGAAAATTTCAAGGCTAATTTTAGATTTTCAGCACTAGAATTTACATCAGTGTTCATCATCGATATTGGCCTGTTGTTTTCTTTTTTAGTTGTGTCTCTGAGAGATTTTGGTATCAGGATGATGTTGGTCTCCTAGAAAGAGTTAGGCAGGATTTTCTTTTCGTATTGTTTGGAATAGTTAGTTTCAACAGGAGTGGTACCAGCTCCTCTTTGTATGTCTGGTAGAATTCAGCTGTGAACCTCTCTGGATCTGGACTTTTCTTGGTCTGTAGGCTATTAATTGCTGCTTCAACTTCACCCCTTGTTATTGGTCTTCTCAGGGTTTCAACTTCTTCTTGGCTTAGTCTTGGGAGTATGCAAGTGTCCAGGAATGTATCCATTTGTTCCAGATTTACTGGTTTATGTTCATATAGTTGTTTGTAGTAATCTCTGATTGTAGTTTGTATTTCTGAGGAATTGATGGTGATCTCCCCTTCATCATTTTTTATTGCATCTGTTTGATTCTTCTCTCTTTTCTTTTTTATTAGTCTAGCTAGTGATCTGTCTATTTTGTTGATCTTTTCAATAAACCAGCTCCTGGATTTATTGATTTTTTTGAAGCTTTTTTTTTTTGTGTGTGTCTCTGTCTCCTTTAGTTCTGCTCTGATCTTAGTTATTTCTTGTCTTCTGCTTGCTTTTGAGTTTTTTTTTTATCTTGCTCCTCTAGCTCTTTCAATTTTGATAGGGTTTTGATTTTAGATATTTTCTTGTTTCTCATGTGGGCATTTATTGCTATAAATTTCCCTCTAGACACTGCTTTAAACGTGTCCCATAGGATCTTCTACATTGTGTCTTCATTCCCGTTGGTTTCAAACAAGATTTTTATTTCTGTCTTCATTTCATTGTTTATTCATTCATCATTCAGGAGCAAGTTGTTCAGTTTCCACATGATTGTGTGTTTTTGAGTGCTTTTCTCAATCCTGAGTTCTAATTTGATTGCGCTTTGGTCTGAGAGACTGTTTGTTATGATTTCTGTTCTTTTGCATTTGCTGAGGAGTGATTTACTTCCAATTATGTGGTCAATTTTGGAGTAAGTGCAATGTGGTGCTGAGAAGAATGTGCATTCTGTGGATTTGGGGTGGAGTGTCCTGTAAATGTCTATTAGGTCTGTTTGGTCCAAATCTGCATTCAAGTCCTTGTTGACTTTCTGTCTTGTTGATCTGTCCAATATTGTCAGTGGAATCTCTTTGTAGGTCTTTAAGAACTTGCTTTATGTATCTGGGTGCTTCTGCATTGGGTGCATAAATATTTAGGATAGTTAGTTCTTCTTGTTGCATTGATTCTTTTACCATTATACAATGCCCTTTTTTGTCTCTTTTGATCTTTGTTGGCTTAAAGTCCGTTTTACCAGAGACTAGGATTGCTACCCCTGCTTTATTTTTGCTCTCCATTTGCTTGGTAAACCTTCTTCCATGCCTTTATTTTGAGTTTATGTGAGTCTCTGCATATGAGATGGGTCTCCTGAAATCAGCACACCAATGGGTCTTGACTTTTTATCTAGTTTGCCAGTCTGTGTCTTTTGATTGGGGCATTTTGGCCACTTGCATTCAACATTAATACCGTTATGTTTGAATTTGAGCCTGCCATTTTGTTGCTGGCTGGTTGTTTTGCCCGTTAGTTGACGTGGCTCCTTCATTGTGTCATTTATTCTTTACCATTTGGTACATTTTTGCAGGGGCTAGTACTGATTATTCCTTTCCCTGTTTAGTACTTCCTTCAGTAGTTCCTGTAAGGCAGGTCTTGTAGCAGCGAAATCTCTCAGCAATTACTTGTCCGTAAAGGATTTTATTTCTCCTTCACTTATGAAGCTTAGTTTGGCCGGATATGAAATTCTGGATTGAAAGTTCTTTTCTTTAAGGATGTTGAATATTGGCCCCAACTCCATTCTATCTTGCAGGGTTTCTGCAGAAAGATCTGCTGTGAGTCTGATGGTCTTTCCTTTGTGGGTGACTTGACCTTTCTCTTTGGCTGCCCTTAGGATTTTTTCCGCCATTTCAACCCTAGTGAATCTGACAACTATTTGCCTTGGGGTTGCTCTTCTTGAGGAATATCTTTGTGGTGTTCTCTCTATTTCCTGGATTTGAATGTTGGCCTTCCTTGTTAGATTGGGAAAGTTCTCTTGGATAGTATCTTGAAGACTGTTTTCTAACTTGGATTCATTCTCTCCATCACTTGATCGTCTTGATTGTCATCAGGTACACTGATCAAGCGTAGATTAGGTTTCTTCACATAATCCCATGGTTCTTGGAGGCTTTGTTCATCCTTTTCACTCTTTTTTCTCTAATCTTGCCTTCTCATTTTATTTCATTGATTTGATCTTCTATCTCTGATATCCTTTCTTCTGCTTGATGGATTTGGCTGTTGAAACTTGTGTATGCCTCATGAAGTTCTCGGGCTGTGTTTTTCAGCTCCATCAAGTCATTTATGTTCTTCTCTAAACTGGTTATTCTAGTTAGCATTTCGTCTAACCTTTTTCAACGTTATGTTTCTTTGTATTGTGTTAGAACCTGGTCTTTTAACTCAGAGAAGTTTGTTATTACCCATCTTCTGAAGCCTGCTTTTGTCAATTTGTCAGATTCATTCTCTGTCTTTTATTGTTCCCTTGATGGTGAGGAGTTGTGATCCCTGGGAGAAGAGCTGTTCTGGTCTTTGATGGTTTCATCATTTTTGTGCTGGTTTTTCCCCATCTTTGTGGATTTATTTCCCTTTAATCTTTGAAGTTGGTGATTTCAGGAGTCTCTGAGTGGACTTTTTTTTTTCTATTGAGGTTGGAGCTGTATCTTTTTTGGCCTGTAGAGGACGTTGCTGAGCTCTCTCAGGTTCAGTCAGGTTGTTGGGTGGGTGGTCCTTCCCTGAAGTTTGTTTGCAGGTGAGATTGGCCCCGCCTTCCCAATGGCATCTCTCCCAGAGCTCGATCTTCCTGGTTGGGGTCAAGCTGGTGTATTTGCTGCCAACCTCTCTAGCGAGTGCTTCAGTTTGAGTTCTGTGGGGGTGGGGCCTGCCAGCCTTATGGCCTGTTTCCCTACTTTCAACTCTGTCTCCCTCTGTGAGACAGTCTGTCTCACTGGCATTAGTCCAAACTCCCACCCAGGTCCCTGCAACAACTTGCTGAGCCTGATAGTAGCCAATGCTCAGATTTGCATTGACTACCCACGGCACCCCACCGTGTGGCAGGGCCCCCATAGACTGTGAGTTGAAGGAGGGATTAGGCAAGCACAGGATCTAACACAGAGCACTGAGGTGGTTAAGTCCCCCGGCCCTCCCAGCTGGCTGCACGTTTCAGATGGGGATGCGCCCCTCCCATCTTGATTTACCCCCCTGGGCTGCTCTTGCCCTGTGGCTCCTTCCCTGGGTCCAATTCCAGTGCCCTATCAGTCCCACAGAAAAGAACCTGGCTCCTCGTTTGGAACCATGAAGTCCTCCAGTCCTCTGAATCTCATTCCCTGAGAGCTGCATTCTGGCGCTGGCTTCTCTTGGCCATCTTGGTGCCCCCCTCTGTTTTGTTTGGTTTTGTTTTTTCATAAAAATGATTTAACTATAAACTATTGCATCGGCCATAGTAAACATTTCCCCAATATCTAGCCTTAATGAGAGACCCAAGAATGTAGGCATGATGCCCAGAGCTGGGAACTCGAGGAAGGGGTATAATTTGTTTAGATTTATAGTAGGAGACTCTGGCCCTAACAGAGAAGCTGATGGGGGCTATGAGTGGAGAAGATTTTTCTCATCTGGATGCAAGTTGAAGAGCTGCTAACATCAACAGGGTGTGGTCAACCATCTTTCACAAATCTTTGAAAGAAGCTGCAGTGTCCTGTGGGTTTATACAATGCCCACTTCCTTCTGTTTCTTGCGTGTTCCTCCCCAAATCCAGCCCTGACCTGTTTTTGTATAAAGATTTATTGGAACAAATTCATGCACATGCATTTTCTTATCACCTATTTTGCACTACAATGGCAGAGCTAAGTGGCTACCACAGAAACCATTTGGTGGCAAAGCCTAAAATATTTACTAGCTGATCATTTAAAGAAAACACTTGTCAACTGCATTCTAAAGAAGTCCTAAAATGAATTTTTTGATAAAGTAACCAACCAATCACTTTTTTTTCCTTTTTCTTTTTTGAGACAGAGTCTTTCTCTGCTGCCCAGGCTGGAGTGCAGTGGCTCAATCTCGGCTCACTGCAACCTTCACCTCCCGGGTTCAAGTGATTCCCCTGCCTCAGCCTCCTAAGTAGCTGAGATTACAGGGGTGTGCTATGTTGGGATTGCAGGCGTGAGCCCCTGTCCCCGGCCACAACCGATCACTTCTCATTTACTTGTCTCATTAATCCAGATGATATTGCAACCAGATTGTTTCCCTTAAGAGAGATTCATGCCTTCATTTACAATATTACTAAATAATATTCAGGTGGTCTCTCTGAGTCAATATGATGTCCCATACTGTCAAATGGGTAACCAGGGGGAAAGTCAAGCTCATGAGATTCTCTAATGTGCCTTTTCCCCCAATCCCATCCTGAAGACTGCACAGCAAGCTCAGCAAAGCTGAGAGCTGATATATACTGAGCTCCTGCCTGCACCTTGTAGAGCTTTACATGGAGGATTTCAGGCAGTTCTCTTAGCAACTGCATCTACTCTATAGAGGAAGCTCCTATTGTTTGTGTTTCACAGTTGAGAAGATGAAGCCTTAGGGAAAAGCCAGAACTTGTGCCAAATGACCTATTGGGCTAGAATGTTGCCTGTATTTCAATTCTGAAATCTCTAGTTCCCATCCATATTTGTCATTCTAACAGTTGAGATATTTGAGTGACTAGCCAAGCAAGAACAAGGTCTAGAGACTGAATAGATTCACAATCCAGGCCTTGCTCCAAATCTTATATTGAGATCACCAACAAATAGAAAAGGCAATAGGAATATTTCAATAGAGGACCCTAAACTCCCAATTCTACATAATTCTGTGATGAAAGAACCACTTGACTTAAATTGCTTGTTTTCATCTTATCTTATTCATGTTTATTTCTGGTAGAAAGGAAAATGGTGGCAATTTTTACTTTGCTTTAGCTCAAAGTCCCTCTGAATATCCATGATAAAAGAGGAAAAGATTTAATGTGAGATTGGTTTTCTGTTCCCCAGTAATGAAATAAATTTAGAAATGTGAAATCTGCCAGTAGTTAACCTACAGAGACCGAACGCAGTTCAGTCATTTCTTTTGTTCAAATTACTCAAGAAGGAAGTCACATGACAGGGAAGATTAGAAATGAGGACATAAGAGAAATTTCACTATGTGTGTTTCCAGTCTTGTGTGTGCAAAGATCTTCATGTTAAACCATTTTCAGCTTAAGGAGAATGTAAGATGCACTTTTTATGTTAGGCTGATGTCATCTGGAAGCCTGAAGGCAAATGGGCAGGGGAAGTGAGTTGGTTCTAATGCTCAATCCTTGTAGAGCTTAGCTTGGAGGGCAGATGGAAAGGGAACAATGGCTCTGAGGGCTCGCTCTGTCTTCTAGACTCTTCAAATGACGAATAACAGATGCTCAAGGAGTATTTATTTAATGACTGATAAATTAGGCTTTCACTAGAATGTCCTGGAGAACTGTGTTGAGAACAATGCTAAGGCAACCTCAGAATAAAGTAAAAATCAAAGGTATGACTGCTCAGTTATATCTGCCATGAAAAGGCTAAGCTTTTCCACATCAGGGTGTCCTCCTTTTTCTTTCTTTCTTCCTTCCTTCCTTCTCTTTCTTTCTTTCTTTCTTTTCTTTTCTTTCTTTCCCTCCCTCCCTCCCTTCCTTCCTTTTTTTAATCAACTCACTATTTTGCCCAGCCTGGCCTTGAACTCCTGTGCTAAAGGGACCTTCTGTTTTAGCCTCTTGAGTAGCTGGGATGACAAGCTCACACCATCACATCAGCTCCTTTTTAGTTCAGTGGAAGTACCACCTCAAATCATTAACATATGTCCTCCAAATCTAAATTTGCAAAGGCAAAGAGAAAAAAGGAACAGAAAGAGAATAACCGATGATGAGAAAATAGATCAAAATAGGAAAGTGAAAGAGTGAGGAAGAAAACAGGTGCTATAGAGAAAAGAAATAAAATGGCATGGTCGGTCAAATTCTGGCCTACCTTTGAATGGGAATATGCAAAATTTCACCTGGGCCTTCTGTTTTCACCCCCCAGATTCAAAGGAATTGTGAAATCACTATGTTCTTATTTCTGTGCTCAGTACCTAAACAATACTGGTGGAAAGAACAGCCTCTGAGGGGAAGGAGCTGACAAGGCAACCCTTAACACATCAGGTTAGGAGTCAATTGTTCTGAAAAGAAAATATCACTTTGTTCACTGATACCTTCCATATTTTTAATGACAAAGTTTATTCCAAGTCTATAAAATTCATAGTTCTGGATCCACTTAGTGATTATTTGACTATCAATTTTCACACTGGTCTCCTAGATTCCTGCTAGAAGAGAATTATCTCAGCAAATGTAACTGGACTTTTCTCCCCATTTTAGACCACAGGTGAAATGCAGAAATAGGAAGCACCTGGACTAGTTCCAAGCCCACACAGGACTGAACCCCAGTCATGGTTTAACTCTGTATGAGATGGTGTCAGAAGGTGCTGAATCTGAGAAAGAAAGCAGGTGTGGCACTTCCCTCTTGCCTTTTTTTTTTTTTTTTGAAAAAGAAAAATTGCTCTTTTGCAATGTAAATGCATAATTTTTGTAGACAAGATGCCTCTTTCTTGTAGAGATGAAAGTTCAGTTTTAACCTTAGGCTGTTGCTGCTCAAGTGTGGCCATCTAGGGAAGTTACACGAAGGTATATGCATTCTAGTACAATAAAAAGCAGAGGAAATTGCTGGTGAAAAGAGTAAAACAGGAAAGGCATGGGTGAAATGTATTGGTCACCACGTCCTCACACCTTACTATTATGAGCAGTTCTGTTTCTGTCATGCAAAATCAAATTAAGCCAAAATTTCCATCATTTGCACTTCTTTCACTATTTTCCAGTGAACTGAAAAGAACATCTGTGAGCACAGCTGTCACAGAATCCATAGGCTTTGGGTCATTTCAGGTATATAAATATTCCAGAAATAATTTCTTTTATTTTTTAAATGTGTGTGTGTGTTGGTTATTTTCCTGAGCACAAAATTGATAATTACCCAATATCCATCATTGTTTGGTACTTAGTAGGTTCTGAAAAAAAATTTTCTCAAGTGAATAAAGACATGCTCATTGTTGAAAACTCAGAAAACAGGGAAAAGAGAAAAAAATTAAAATAATTCAGAAAATCCTCCCAACCAGATGTAATTACTGTCTATGCATTGGCATACATCCCTCTAGTTATGTACATAGTTGGGGTCACGCTGAATGTACATCATGCTTTTTTCATAACATTATTGTCAGAGGCATTTGAACCAGAGCAACTCCATCTTGAATAGGGGCTGGTAAAATAAAGCTGAGATCTGCTGGGCTGCATTCCCAGTAGGTAAGGTATTCTAAGTCACAGGATGACATAGGAGGTTGGCAGAAGATACAGGTGATAAAGACCTTCCTGATAAAACAGCATACTGAAAAGAAGCTGGCCAAAACCCACCAAGACCATGATGGCAACAAGAGTGACCTCTGGTCATCCTTACTTCCAGTTACTATAATACACGAATTATAGTGCATTAGCATGCAAAAAGATACTTCTGTCACTACCATAACAGTTTACAAATGCCATGGCAATGTCAGGATTTTACCCTATATAGTCTAAAAAGCAGAGGAACCCTCAGTTCTGGGAATTGCCCCTCCTTTCCTAGAAAACTCATGAATAATCCACCCCTTGTTTAGCATATAATCAAGAAATAATAATAAGTATCCTTAGTCAAACAGCACATGCATCTGCTTTGCCTAGAGTAGCCATTCTTTTGTTTATTTACTTCTCTAATAAACTTGCTTTTACTTTATGAACTCACCTTGAATTCTTTCTTGTGCAAGATCCAAGAACACTCTCTTGGCATCTGGATCAGGACCCTTTTCCAGTAACATCTTCCTGGTGACCATGAAAACATTATATTGAGGAGACCCCTGTCCCAAAGGAAGACTGTAACACAGATTGGCTGACTTTGGGTAAGTTGCAGGGTATCCAAGTAGGGGATGGAATTTGGTTAGAAGCTAACTTTAGAGGAGTTAGAATCTCTGCTAAGACAGGGAGGGTTAAAGACCCCTCTTAATAAGGACGCTTGACCAAACGGGTTCAAGGCCCAACTTGTAACAGTTAGAGTCCTTCCTAAGATTTAGGAGTTAAAGGCCCCGCCTCAGTAAAGTCCCTCTGGGCTAAGAACAGGTTTGACACCCTGGGATGTTAACCATTATTCTCTTTGGATTAATCTGCCTTACACTTTTGCTGATGGCTATGGGTGATAGGATTAGGCATGTACAGGACTATAGGACATGAAGAGCTTTTTCCTCCCTAAAAGGGGAAAGTTGAGAGCTGATGGGACTGCTGGAAAAGATATTTTGAGACTGACGAGTGACCACCTGAACTTTACAGTGTCACTGCAATGGGTGGGTCTTTCTCTGGCCTCCCTGAGCTCCTCACCTTTCCCACTCTGCTGCAGGCAACATTTTTCTCCCTTCCCTTTCCTCTCTGTGAGCAAACTGGTTGAATGAATGGCATAAATCACTGTTCATCTGCTCTGTGAAGGTGTGATTAATGAGACAAAGGATTTGTGAGGCAAGTCTTAAGCTGTAGCAAATCTGATATACCTTGTGCTATAAACTAGCCTTTCTGTATCATTCTGTCATAAAGAGGAGTACCTTAGGATAGAATGTGGGCCTAGGACCCCATAAGATCGATGTTCAAGCCAGCCCAGCAAACTGGTCAGTTACAAACTTCATTGCAGGTCTTTGGGGAAAAAAACTGGATGAAGTTTCACTCTCATCTTGTTTCATGTCTCTGAAAGCTTGATTATAACCATGTGGCAGAATTTTCAGTTGGTCTCTACCACCCAGGGGACAGGAATTTTGGGGTTAATGTCAGCTAGCCCTAAAAATTATCTTGAGTAGTTAAGTCTTTGCAAGCTCAAAACTGGCTGCCTTTAGGTTCCTTCTGGGAAGGGTAATGGGAAGTACCTAGCAGTACGGCTCAGCAGCTAAGGCTTTGCCAATTTACAGTGGTGGCCAGGGCTCAATTTCTGGCTTAGAGAATAAGTCCTTTCTGGTTTGATATCTGTGTGACCTTTACCATTTGTTAATTCTCCTCCCCTCCTTGAACTATCTTGACTCTTCCTTTCTCTGAGCACCTAGGAGGTTACATGGGATGTTATGTTTGGTAAAGTTAAAAAAAAAATGTTGGTTGTTTGGCCTGGCTAAAGTCAAGTAATGAGATAAGAGGACTTTTTTTTATTTTTATTTTTGATTTTTGACACGGAGTCTCACTTTGTCACCCAGGCTGGAGGGCAATGGTGTGGTCTCAGCTCACTGCCAGCTCTGCCTCCCAGGTTCAAGCGATTCTCCTGTCTGAGCTTCCCAAAGAGCTGGGACTACAGGTGTGTACAAGCACGCCTGGCTAATTTTTGTATTTTTAGTAGAGACAGGGTTTCACTATGTTGGCCAGGCTGGTCTTGAACTACTGACCTCGTGATCTACCCGCCTTGGCCTCCCAAAGTGCTGGGATTATAGGTGTAAGCCACCATCCCTGGCCAAGAAGACTATTGTTTTTTTTGTTTTGTTTTGTTTTAAAAAGAGTGCTATGCTTCAAAGTCAGCTTAATTAAAAGTGGATGATAAAGCCTGGAACTCCTTGGGAAAAACAGGAGGAGCCATAGACCCCATTCTGGGGAAAAACCTCTGTTTTTCTCATGAAACCTCAGGAATTGGACACTTCAAATAGATTCCTTTCAAAATCTAAGGCTCTGCTCTGTTTTGCATTGCATAATCTGAATTTTTGACTCTTGTGGGGGAGTATCAGAAATTACTTCACATTATGAGAGCTTTGCTGTGTAATAACTAAGTAGAAAATATACTTTGGGGGACAGCTAATGGCATTTATGGGGGAATACATGGCTCTTTGCATGTCTGGATTAGAGAAGTATGCTCTTGGCCACCTGGAAGGTATGGAGATGTCCCCACCCCTGCACTGAGAGGTAAGACTCCCATTGGGGGATGAGCTATTCACAAAATGGGCTGATTGGCTTTAGATTGCTTTGCAATAAAATGCCCAGCAAAATCATAGCAATGCCTTGTTCCATAGCATTTCTCTTCTGGAGATCTAGGATCTGATATAAAAATGAGATACTTAATTGTGGGGGATCTATTTTGCCTTCCAGCTGTGCCTGCTAATTTGTCTTTAGAGCCTGCATGATTTCTTGGCCCTGTTCCTCCAAAGGCTCTGCCCTGAAGCCAATAAAAAACTGGCAAATGAAAAACCTTACAAGTACTGTATCTTCTGTATGTCTATGTATTTATATGTATTGTGTGTGTGATATGGAAGAGCTTTGATTAACTGGCTTAAAAGTAAGTGTTTAAATCACATATTTTGTCAGAAAAATTAAAATTGTAATGCCTTTTAGTTCATATGACTTAAGTAATCTTTGGGAAATAAAGACAGTTCTAAAGATTGTTGATGAAATAAAAATATCTTTAAAAATGTAGACATTTGGTCTAATTTAGGCAGGTCAGATATTAGGTTTACTAAATGCTTTAAGGTCATAAACTGCTTCTTTGACTTTTGAAAATCATTCAACATAATGAAAATTGCTTACTAACTAGGTTTTTCACCAAAAGTTACTAAGAGTTAACATTGTAACATGTAATTTAGACTTACTGAAGAAATAGTTTTACAGTCAAGGTGTGTAAGGAAAGTGAAATATGTTTTTGGTAAAGACTATATAAGAAGTCATGGGAATGTATTTTTTTTTTTTTTTGGCCTAGATTAAAGGGTTAAAGGATTGTTTTAAGTTAGATAAAATAAAGCTGAAGGTTTGAGCAAGTTGTGGAAGGTTATAAAAAATTAATCTACTAAGAGAAATTCTGTGTGAACATATTGGCTAAAGTTAAAGGGATATTATTCAGTTTTTCCATAAATCAAATATTGAAATAAAAGCATAACAGTTTTTCTCACAGCACTGATCTGCTCTTTAACAAAAATTTGTAAAGGTTTATAAAAGGTTTATGAGACTCTTACCTTATGGTCAAACTGATTAAGATTGGGTAGATTTGTCTATAAGGTTTTATTAAGAATTAGGTTTAACATTAACAGTACACTAATGTAAAGGTGAAATGTGGCTTATTTGGTATAAAAATCATACAGGAAGGTTTGTCAAATATGCAATGGTGTTTGGCTTTCTTTGGGCTGTATCTGTATAACTACGTTATTTGTATATGTTCCAAAATTATGAGAAATGCCCATAATTCTGATATGACTTAATATATGCTATCAGTAATAATTTTAAATGTTTGTAAAATTGCTGTGGCCAGGCATGGTGCTTCATGCATTTAATCCAGCACTTTGGGAGATCAAAATGAGTGAATCACTTGAGGTCAGGGGTTTGAGACCAGCCTTGCCAACATGGGGAAACCCTGTCTCTACTAAAAATACAAAAAAATTAGCTGGGCATAGATAGTGCATGCCTGTAATCACAGCTACTCAGGAGGCTGAGGTGGAGGTTGCTTTGAGCTGAGATCATACCACTACACTCCTGCCAGACTGGGTGACAGAGCAAGACTCCATCTCAATATAAATAAATAATTAGACACATACATACATACATGAAAATAAAATGAAATAAAAATTGTTGCATGCCACAGAAGAAACCCAAATTCCTAGTCAATTGTGGTTTTAATAGAGGGTGACCTAAGGCAATTTGTCATCCATGGACAATTGTTGTCTTGATTTAATCCTTTTTAAAAGGTGGTTTTTAGTCAGTTATAGGACTTTGACCAGTGCTTTTAAATGCAGGTTTCTGATAACTGGAAAATGTGACATTAAAATAGAGTTAAAAAACTTTCTGAACTCATGGAGAACAGAAATGTTCTTGAATATCAAGCATAACAGGAGTTAACTATATGGACTAAACTAATAGAAGACTGAAGTAATCTTTTTTGACTTTGCAAGACATTGCTGATCTTTTGCTTTGTTTTTCAGAACCAAGAAAACTTTTAAGCTATTCACATCTTTTAACAATTGAGTAAAGTATACTCTTATAAAAAAATTTGTAACATATTTGTTTCTCGCTACCTAATTTTCTCAGAATTTTGAAACTATTTGTGAGTATTCTTAACTTATGGCAATACAGTTATTTGTATAAGTGCAATAAGAATCTGTTTTCTTTTGCAAGAAGAGACAATTGGAGAAACTAGTTATTTTACTAAAGCTTTGACTGAAATAAGGTGTTTTCCTTTAAGGAATCAAATTTGACTTGTAGAGCCAATAAAAGCCTGTTGAGAAAACTGGCCTCATATCTTGTCTACACAGTTCTTGTACAGGGTTCCTAACCTGTTTTAAGTCAGACTGTCACTTTCTGACAGGCCCAGGAGCCCCAAGTTATCTTGGGACTTCAAGAGGAGAGGAATTTGCTCAACTCATAGGTATTTGAGTATGCAAACACATGGTTGAGCATGCCTTAAAAAAAAGTTTTATCTGAGATTCTTTATGGTGCAGAGTTCCACCAAAGCCAATTTTAAAAGCTTATGTGAAAACTATTTTTGCTGCACTTTATACAAACAATCAGGCCAAGTATAATAAAGCAAATTGGTCTTACCATGGTTTATCATTAGTAAAATTGGGAGACTGGAGAGAGAAAAAATTATGTTTCAAAAACAATAGTATACCTGCTATTAGATTCTAGTCTCATCAGTTGTTTTTGAGTTCTTTTTCTGCAATTTAGAATGATTTTGTTTATTCCTGTGAACCAACCAGTGATCTCTGGCTGGAGCTCAGAAGAAACAAGAGGGATGAGTAATGCATAAATCTAGATCAATATTCTAGTTCTGGACACATATTGGAATCAGCTAGCAATCCCAATTCAGCTTGGTTCCAACAATTGCCCATTTCATGGAAAGCCACCTTATTTAGTTTACTTGGGACAATTTTACTTATTTTGCTTTATGGTTGTTGATTATAGTTACTGTTGTATTCTTTGTATATGAATGCACGATAAGCTTACTGAGATGTCTTCATAAACGGAATACTGATTAATTTTCCACACATCACCTTTTGTCAGAGTTAGGAATGACCCTCACCATATCAGCACTTTCCTACTGTGCTCCTTTCTACCCTGAATACAAAAGACCCTAATAATTAGGCAGAAATCTCTTGGCTCCTATTTAGCATAAAAAATTACAGAGGATAGATCTTCATCTCTCTAAAGCCCTTAGGATTAAGGGTTCTCTTATAAAAGGGATGGGGGAAATATGTCAGAGGTGTTTAAATCAGAGCAAGTTTATCTTGACTAGGATCTGGGTAAAATAAGGTTGAGACCTGCTGGACTGCATTCCCAGTAGGTTAGATATTCTAAGTCACAGGATGAGATAGGAGGTTGGCACAAGATACAGGTCCTAAAGACCTTGCTCATAAAACAGCATGCAGTAGGCCAGGCACCATGGGTCACAGCTGTAATCCCAGCATTTTGGGAGGCTGAGGTGGGCAGATCATTTGAGGCCAGGAGTTTGAGACCAATCATGGCCAACATAGCAAAACCCCACCTCTATTAAAAATACAAAAATTAGCTGAGTGTGGTGGTGTGTGCCAGCAGTCCCAGCTGATAATTGCTTAAACTCAGGAGGCAGAGGATGTAGTGAGCTGCCATCATGCCACTGCACTCTAGCTTGGGCAACAGACTAAGAGTCTGTCTCAAAAAGCAAGCAAACAAACACAAAAGAAACCAAAAAAACCAGCATGCAGTAAAGAAGCTGGACAAAACCCATTAAAATTGAGATGGCAATGACAGTGACCTCTGGTCATCCTCACTGCTAATTATATGTTAATTATAACGCATTAGCATGATAAATGACACTCCCACCAGTTCCATGACAGTTTATACAAATGCCATGGCAACACTGTCAGGAAGTTACCCTAGATGGTCTAAAAAGGGGAGGAACCTTTAGTTCTGGAAATTGCCCACTCCTTTCCTGGAAAACTCATGAATAATCCACCCCATGTTTACCATATAATCAAGACTAACAATAAGTATTCTTAGTCAAGCAGCACATGCCTGTTCTGCCTATGGAGTAGCCATTTTTTTGTTTCTTTACTTCTCTAATAAACTTGCTTTCACTTTATGGACTCACCCTGAATTCCTTCTTGTGTAAGATTCAAGAATCTTCTCCTGGGGTCTGGATCGGGACCCCTTTTCAGTAACATTATGGCATAATAAGCTCTCTCGCTATTAAAGTTGATAGAAATAATTGTGATGGCTGTAAAATATTTTGTCTTATGGATACAATGTAATTTTACTCTTGTTGGCTCTTTTGACTATTTTCCACTTTTTTTTCTATGATAAAATGAAGACCAAGTCTGTAGGAGGAATAAAAAACACAGTGACTGGGTATCTGGAGACATAGGAAAACTTGAATATAGAATTTTCTGTATTAACCTTACTTGTATTCTCATTTCAGGAGAGTGAAGGCTCAACAGGATCTATTAAAAAGAAAGCAGACAGTAACAAATTGTCAACTTGTCTCCAAAGCAGTGTAAGTGACAATGTATTCTAATTTTGATGAACCAGCCCAGAAATAGTTTGAAGAAAAATATGTAGATATTTCAACAGAGTCATTGGAAGTACTCAAGGGCGTTCAACTCTCATTTTTCTAATTCTGAGATCATGCTGCTGAGGTATATATTTATAACTAAATGATTTATAAATTAACCAGAAGCTCTTATGCAAAAGTTTGGTTCTCTAGCAAAATATAGATTGGGCACTAGTTCATAAATTAATCCCTCTTGGATAGCTGCTGTCAGTTCCCAGAAGCATGACAACTGTGGCACAAATAGACTCGGAATGTCCAGGTGCAGTGGCACATGGCTACAGTCCCAGATTCTTGGGAGGCTGAAGTGGGAAAATTGCTTGAGTCCAGGAGTTCTGGCTGTAGTGTGCTATGCCAATTGGGTGTCTGCACTAAGTTCGGCATCACTATGGTGACCTTCCTGGAGCAGACCACCAGTTTGCCTAAGGAGGGGTAAAAGGACCCAGGTTGGAAATGGAGCACACCAAAACTCCCATGCTGCTCAGTAGTGGGACCATGCCTGCAAATAGCCACTGCATTCCAGCCTGGGAAATAAGTGAGACCCTGTCTTGGAAAAAAAAAAAGAGAGAGAGCGAGAGACCCAGAATCCAATATTTCTGAATTTACAGAACACCATCATGTTTTATATAATAATTAGGGAAGCCGAGCCTGGGAAGCTAGGCAACTAGCCTCATTCTTGCTAAAAACACTTCTTACTTGCATCAGTGACCACCAGAGGAATTCAATTCCTTGGAACCTTCTTTCCAGAATGCATACAGGTGATGTGTAATGATACCTGTGAACTGCAACCTGAGTTTTTCAGTCTCAGCACCGCATCTGGTTCATGGTATAATTTTTGGAATGTTAAGATGCAATTGGGAGCTTCATTAACTCCTCTGGATTCCCTGGTTACCACTAAATGGAGTAAGACACAGCCAGATTGTCCTAAAAAATTATCAGAGCTGGGATTCAATCAATCTTAGCACCAAATCAATGGTCCTGGAAACATTGTTTTAAATTATGAGCTCTAATAGAGCTGGCATCAGCATATGAAAAGACATTTATGAAATTATATAACAAATGAATTATTGCTTTTAGAAAAAAATTTGAGTGATGAAGAGCCACTATCTTTAAATGCCCCTAAACTGATTACACATACTTAGCAATGGCATGAAAAATTAAAGATATAACACGTATCAACGTCATGCAAAATACACACACACAGAGGCTATATAAAGGTGTGAACACATACACATATGTTCCTTGGACTCTGTCTGCCATTGATAAATCAAAACCTAGATTATAGTATGGTTTTGTCTTGAATATTTCTATCTGAAAGGAAACAAGACAGTATGGGGGCCCCTTGACCTCACTCTGAATGCTTAGGACAATGCAAACTGGGGTTTCCCAGCTTATTGCAACCGAATCCTCTTCAGGCCCCATCAGCTCTGCTCCAGACAATGTTATCCCCAAAGACAGACTATTAGGGCTTATAACAATGAAACCCACAGGACAAGTGTCCAAGAGTTTAACTCCTTTCTTTTGTGGAAACAGCCTCTGCTCCAGGCAAATGGGAAATCCAGGGTTGGCCTTGACTTACAGCTTGCATGGGTATGGTGGAGTCACGGTGTTTCAGTAAGGGTAATGTTGTCATTTGCCTCTGTGTTTCCAATAAAAGGAAACTGTTATTAGAGTCCCAGGAAGGAGCTGTCAGGGAAAATGTGAAATATCAAGTCCAAGAGAGTGAGAAAAAAGCAAAGAGAAACTTTCTGGAGGAGGAAGCAGTAGGGTGTAGGGTCACACTTTTCCTAAGTGCCCACCCATGCAACAGAGTAACCAGCCAGGTCTGGGGGAAAATTAGGATAGTTAACATTGTAGGGCTGTGTTTAGATGTTTAGTATAGCATAATTTCTTCAGTCTTGATGAATTTTAATATTCCAACCAACTCTCATTTTGCAATTAGATTAGCTTAAAGAAAAACTGGTAGCTTTTGGAGAACTGTTGAATTTTGGAGAACTGTTTCCACAGCTGCTGTATTTTTCTCTATTTAGTTTGCCTGAAGCTTGCTGGCTGCCGTGTAGGCTTCTGTGTGGCTGAGGCTGTCTGAGCCATGAACAGCTTCAGGGCTGCCATTCTCTTCTGGGCAGTGGCAGCATGGGCTAAATTAGGCAAGCCTCCAGGAGAGACAGATGAAGTTGGATTTAAAAAATGCAAGGATGCCTTGAAACTACCTGTCCTGGAAGTCCTACCTGGAGGGGGCTGGGACAATCTGCGGAATATGGATATGGGATGGGTGATGGACTTGACTTATACCAACTGCAGGACAACTGAGGATGGACAGTATATCATCCCTGATGAAACCTTCACCATTCCCCAGAAACAGAGCAACCTGGAGATGAACTCAGAAATCCTGGAATCATGGACAAATTACCAGAGCATCACATCCTATTCCATCAACACGGAACTCTCTCTTTTTTCCAAAGTCAATGGCAAGTTCTCTACCGAGTTCCAAAGAATTAAGACCCTTCAAGTGAAGGACAAGGCTGTTACTACCCGAGTTCAGGTGAGAAACCTGATCTACACAGTCAAAATCAACCCAGCTTTAGAGCTAAGCTCAGGTTTTAGGAAGGCACTCCTC
>CAUYQU010023654.1:0-52417 GCA_963574635.1 Cheracebus regulus | reverse complement strand
CCTGCGCCGGTGTGGGATTGAGGTTTTTATTGGCCCACTCACCGCCACCGTTACAAACTGATGCGCCACTTTACAAAAAAAAAAAAAAAAAAAAAAAAAAAAAAAAAAAAACCAAGGTGAAATTTAGGTGGAGACACAGAGCCAAACCATATTAAGCACAATCCTTAAAACAGCCTTCCAGCTGAAGATAGCTGAGGCACTCATGCAATCTTATTTTGTCTCAAACAAATAATTTTACCTTTGAATCATTGTTCATTAATACAGAGTTTATCCTGAGGCCCTAAAAATTGTTTATCATCTTCTGGGAGATCCTAGTCCTAGATCGTATTTTATTCCACTTGGGCCAAATCTCCATCCTTGTGGCCTGTGAGTACTGAATTTGGTTCTGAAGACAAGGAGTCAGTGAAAGTATGGAAATGCAAGAGGGTGTGGCGCTCCTCTCGATGATTTTTTTGGGGATTTCTGGTGGAAAAGGAGAGATACTCAGGATCCTCCAGATAAACATGGTTTAGCTTTTGTAGTCAGATCCTTTCCCCAAATTTACTGCTTCTCAACCCCCCAAACTGAATTTCTCTCTTCAACACACTCCCCTGAGCCCTATGGTCAGTCACAAGCTTGACCTATATAGAACATGTATTTCTTGAGGCAATGAAGGTAGGAAACCTGAATATAAACATGTTTCTTAACGCTTTTGGTTCTGTCTAAATTCTCCATTTTCCAATTAAAATGAAAACAAGATTAGAATTCTTTTCTAGTTATGGATATAATCAGAACACAATAAAGCAGGAAGATTACTTCAGGCTCTCCTGTTAACATTGCATTTATTTAACAACTCTTTATGGAAACCTGCTATAAGTTAGGCACCAGGCTAGGCACTGCAGCTACAAAGATGAAGAGAACCTAGTTTCTTCTTCAAATAAGCTTACACTAAGCTTCATAGTTATGAAGTCATGACTGCTTACCTAAAATGTTCTTGACCTACATTCTTAGATATTTTGGGTCTTGAGAAATTTGCTTGTTTATTTTTATTATTATTATACCATGTCAGTTAGCTCAGTGGAATCCAAGATGTTTGGTTAACCTTTTGATCCAAGAAAGTGGACCAAACATTTGTATTTACTCATTGTGCCTCTCCATACTTCTCTGAAACAAAAGTGTAGATGTTCAAAATTAAATATATCTATAAAGCAAAGGGGACAGAAGGAAACATTGTCAGCAGGGAAGACAGGCCAAAAATTTTTTAGAAAATGAAAGGTAAATTGAATAGTAATATGTGGAATTATTAGATATGTTTGGAAAACCAACAGCATGAACAAGATAATCCAAGAAAAACAAGTTGACCCTTGGAGAAAGTGGAAATAATTAGAGAAATATAGAACTGAACTAAATAAATATACTCATCCCTTGGTATCTGTTGGGGATTGATTCCAGGACCTCCCTCAGATACCAAAATTTGGATGCTCAAGGCTCTGATATAAAATAGTATAGTATTTGCATACAACCTACGCACATCCTACTGTATACTTTAAATCATTGTTAGATTACTTATAATATCTGATACAATGTAAATGCTCTGTAAATAGTTGTTATATTGTGTTGTTTAGAGAATAATGAGAAGAAAAAAGTCTGTACATGTTTGGTACAGATGCAACTTTTTTTTTTCCAGAATATTTTTAACCTGTGATTGGTTGGAATCCACAAATGTAGAACCTGGCTACAGAGAGCTGACTGTAATTAAAACCAACAGCTTCTATTTAGTATACTGAGGGAGAATTGGGAAATCATTAAATCCATAAAATAAGAACAGGATGCAGTGAAAAAAGCTAGACTCTGTGTCCAAATGGACATATATGTGGATAAGAACCAGGAAAGTTTTCATAAAGGAAGTGCTAAACTGAGCTAGTTGGTCAAATGAACTGTCTTCCAGGTGGACGGGGCAGGGCATTTTAGGCAGAGGAAGCCACAGACAAAGCTTCACAGAGTGAAGCCCAGGAAACTACAGATAGCTGCAGAGAGATGACGGGGATGCGGTGTGCATGGACAGAAGCCAGCCTGGTGAGGTAGGCAGGGGAGCTCCTGGAGGGCTCCGGCCTGGGAAGCCAGGCTAAAGAAGTGGTATTCTATCTTGTCAGTAATAAGAAGCATTGACACATTACATGGAGATGATGAACTGAGGAAGGGATTTACATGGTCGATTGTGCTTCTGGATGATCACCCTGAGTGCTATCTGCTAGATGGATTCCAAGGGTTAAGCCCTGAGGTGTGAAGAAAACTGGTCTGCAAGATAGCTTAACTAAGATGGTAGCACTGGGATGAGAGAGAGAGAGTGTGTGTGTGTGTGTGTGTGTGTGTGTGTGGAAGGGGGATTGGGGAGGGGGGTACAAAGTTATTAAGGTGGTAGGATTGATGGCAACATTCATCTTGACAGAGATACAGGATGAGGAGCAGATTTCAGAGGAATATAATGAGCCCTTTTTTAGCTCTTTGTGAATGTTCAGAAATGGCAGCTGGTGTTGCATAATTGCAAAATTGGGGCTTAGTTAGTTATTGGCTTCTGAGAACATAACTGCAGTTTTTTTTTTCCTCTGTCCCACACTTTGAAAGGGGGTGGGGCTCAAAGAGTGGGGTGTGTGTGTGTGTGTGTGTGTATTGTAAATACTTAAATGCAAGTTTCTTTACCTTTTTCTTTATCTCCTTCACTCCTTTTCACATTTTGACTGGTTGTTCTGATTACCAAGGTAATCCAGAATTATGGCAAATATTCAAACAAAACAAATTGTAGAAAGTACAGAAAAAAAACCCTGAAATACCTTTTCTGGAGACAATCATCATGAACAGTTTGGTCTACAGAATTAGAGATCTTTTAAAGTATATAGTATATTCATTTTTTTTCTTTGTGAGACAGAGTCTTGCTCTCTCGCCAGGTGCCAGGCTGGAGTGCAGTGGCGTGATCTTGGCTCACTGCAACCTCCGCCTCCTGGGTTCAAGCAATTCTCTTGCCTCAGCCTCCCGAGTAGCTGGGACTACAGGCGCACACCACCACACCTAGCTAATTTTTGTATTTTTAGTAGAGATGGGGTTTCACCTCGTTGGCCAGGATGGTCTCTATCTCTTGACCTCTTCATCTGCCCACCTTAGCCTCCCAAAGTGCTGGGATTACAGGCATGAGCCACCGCGCCTGGCCTATAGTATATTCTTTTATGTGGCCACTCATATTTTATAGGATCTGAGTATTATTGCTTTTTAATTCATTTCTTATATTTTAAAATTGAAATACTTCAAATATGCAGAAAAGAAAATAACATTAACATCATATACTTACCATGTAGATTTAAGAGAAACACTTTGCCAAATCTCCATTTTCATAAATAATTTTTCAGATATAGAAAACTACCCAATTATGGCTGGGCGTAGTGGCTCACGCCTGTAATCCCAGCACTTAGGGAGGCTGAGGTGGGAGGATCACCTGAGGTCAGGAGTTGGAGGCCAGCCTGGCCAACATGGTGAAATCCCACCTCTACAAAAAATACAAAAATTAATCAGGCATGGTGACTGCTGCCTGTAGTCCCAGCTACTTGGGAGGCTGAGGCAGGAAAATTGCTTAAACCCAGGAGGCGGAGGTTTCAGTAAGCTGAGATGGCACCATTACACTCCAGCCCAGGTGACAGAACAGACTGTTAGTAAAAGGAAAAAAGAAAGAAAGAAAACTACTCGACTACTATTTCTCTCTCTCTCTCTCTCTCTCTCTCTCTCTCTCTCTCTCTCTCTCCCTCCCTCTCTTTCTCTGTTCCAAAGGTTTGCAGTATCCTGAAGCTGGTGTGAATCAACCTTATGCATGGTTTTTTTTTTTTTTTTTTTAAACAGAGTCTTGCTCTGTCGCCAGGTTGGAGTGCAGTGGTGAGATGGCTCACTGCAGCCTCCACCTCCTGGGTTCAAGCGATTCTCCTGCCTCAGCCTCCTGAGTAGCTGGGATTACAGGCGCACAACAACACGCCTGGCTAATTTTTGTATTTTTAAGAGATGGGATTTCACCATGTTGACCAGGCTGGTCTTGGACTCCTGACCTCAGGTGATCCACCTGCTTTGGCCTCCCAAAGTGCTGGGATTACAGGTGTGAGCCACTGTACCCAGCCCTCATGTTTGTTTTTAAAATAATTTTCTACAACTGTATCTATCCATAAGCAATATAGTATATAGTAATATTTTCATTATTCTATTATTCCTATTAAATGTTTATACTCACAGTATTATACTGTATACATCCTTTTGCAGTTTGCTTTTTTAAGAAGCAAAATTATATTTTTGAGATTTATCATGTTGCTTTGTGTAGATTGTTTCCTTTTTTTTTTTTTCAGATGGAGTTTTGCTCTTGTTGTCCAGGCTAGAGTGCAATGGCGTGATCTCAGCTCACTGCAACCTCTGCCTCCTGGGTTCAAGTGATTCTCCTGCCTCAGCCTCCCAAGTAGCTGGGATTACAGGCATTCACCACCACACCCGGCTAATTTTGTATTTTTAGTGGAGATGGGATTTCTCCGTGTTGGTCAGGCTGGTCTCGAACTCCCAACCTCAGGTGATCTACCTGCCTCGGCCTCCCAAAGTGCTCAGATTTTAGGCATGAGCCACCACACCTGGCTTATTATTTACTTTTTAATTTATTTTATGATACACAGTTTTTCTCTTTTTCTCATTTTATTTTTTAATTAATTTTTATTTTTGAGACCGGGATCTCACTCTGTCACCCCGGCTGAAGTGGGGTGTTGTGATCTTGGCTCACTGCAGCCTCTGCCTCTCAGGTCCAAGCTATTCTCTGACCTCAGCCTCCCTAGTAGCTGGGACTATAGGGTGCACCACCACACTTGGCTAATTTTTGTATTTTAGTAGAGACAGGATTTCACCCTGTTGGCTAGGCTGCTCTTGAACAGCTGGCTTCAAGCAATCTCCTGCCTGGGCCTCCCAAACTTACTTTATTTTTTGGATATTGTTAACAGTACTATAGGCAGTATCCTTGACCATCTCTCTTGGTATAAATGTGAAAGACATTCGTAGACATGGGACTAAAAGAGGTGCCAATAATCAGCCATGCTAGGCATTGACAAATGGCTTTCTAAAGGGGTAATACCTGTGTACACGGCCACTAGCAATTTGTACACGTTCTTGATACATTTCACTCTTGCCAACACTTACTCTTTTTTAGATTTAAAATTATTGGCCAGGCATGGTGGCTTATGCCTGTAACCTCCTAGCACTTTGGGAGGCTGAGGCAGGTGGATCACCTGAGGTCAGGAGTTTGAGACCAGTCTGGCCAACATGGTAAAACCCTGTCTCTACTAAAAGTACAAAAATCAGCTGGGCATGGTGGTGGGCACCTGTAATCCCAGCTACTCAGGAGGAGGCTGAGGCTGGAGAATCACTTGAATCCTGGACGTGGAGGCTGCAGTGAGCCAAGGTTGCACCACTGCAATCCAACATGGGGGACAGGGCGAGACTCTGTCTCAAAAATAAATTAAGTAAAATAAAATAAAGTTACTGTCAATATTGTTGGTTATGAAATGGTATCTCATTATTGTTTAAAGAGGCATTTCCTTTGATAACAAGTGAGGTTGAATTCTTTTTTCTAGATGTTTACAAGCCATTGGGTTTTTCCTGTTATGCATTTTCTATTCATATACTTTGACCACATGATATGTGCCTGGTCATAGCTCATCATCAAACTGTTCTTTCTCTCAGACACTTCACTTTATGGAAATCTCTTTTACATTTATCCCTCAAACCCAGAATTTTAAGTGTCATACCTGTTCTAACATAAATTTGAGGAAAATGAAGGCTAATTTAGAATAAGGAACCATAGAAGCAGATGGACAGCGTGTTCTCCTCTAAACAGGGGTGCTAGGATAAGAGGCGGTAGGATGAATGCACAGCCTCAAAATCCACCACCCACGAAAGGCCTCAGAGTACATGATGACATTAGCATGCTATGCCAGCATTTCTATCTACCACGATGACCTGGAATGAAGGACAAAAGGGACAATTGTTAAGTCCTGTGCGTAAACCTTGGAAGAGAACATACCTTGCTTTAAACCATTAAGGAGGCAGGCAATAGATTCCATACAGGGTGGCTTAGCCAAAAGCGGCTGGTATTGTTCTCATTTATATGGTTTATAATGATTTGAAATCATTCTCAGAAAAAAACGGACTCATTTCATCTCCCTTTAATTAGGATTTCTGTTTCTGAAATATTTTAGTGGTATTTATGTCAAATGTTTTCTTTTGAGAACATTTCCCTTTTTCTGTCTTTTTTCTTTTTTAAAAAACTTTTATTTGAGGTTCAGGGGTACATGTGAAAATTGGTTACATAGGTAAAGTCATGTCAAGGGGGTTCGCTGTACAGATGATTTGTGGCCCGGGGATTAAGCTCAGTACTCAATAGCTATCTTTTCTGCTCCTCTCCCTCCTCCTACTTTCCACCCTCGAGTAGACCCCAGGGTCTGCTGTTTCCTTCTTTGTGTTCCTAAGTTGCCATCATTTAGCTCCTACTTATATGTGAGAATACACAGTATTTGGTTTTCTGTTCCTGCATTAGTTTGCTGAGCATAATAGCCTCCAGCTCCACCCATGTTCCTGTAAAAGCCATGATCTCATTCCTTTTAATTTACTTTTTGCTATTCTGATTAGACAATGGCCATGCTTCATGCTCTATATGGATATTCTTTGGAAACAAAACATTTTTGAAATGGTAGGATTGGATCTAGTAAAAGAGAACAGAAAGAATTGTGAACAGGGTCTCCTCCAGTACAGATGGCTAAAGAACATAAATAGGGAAGTGTGATGAGTGACCTCCATTTAATTGGATGCCCAAGCTGTTGGCTGCTCCAGCCTGGATTGCCATCGTGACTGATCCCCTGGCTCAGAAATGGATATGGTGGTATCAGGGATGCAAAGCCAATATCCGATTATTGCAGCAGAGACTGCTCCATTGCAGAAAGCAATCCAGATTCAAGTTAATAACTCAGTTTCAAAAAATGCTTCCTTCCTTATAAAAGGCATTTAACATCACTCTTTCCCCTGGTAATATGTAATTAGCTTTCGGAACTCAACCGGAAAATGTATCAATTCAGAGTGAGATTGAAAAGGCCACCCCTGCTAACCACAGGAAGCTGTGCCAGGTTAACCTAAGGTCGATAATGGTTACTTCCTTGTCACTTTTTACATGCATCCTTGCTCTGCAGTGGGAGTCATAAGAAGTAAGGTGCATTCACGGTGAATCTCTAGAAGTCAACTTCTCCGAGAAGTATTCTCTGACCACGTGTTCCTACTACAGTCCCCACATATGCTGCCCATCTTCCAATGTTCACCCCCATTGCTGAAATTGCTCCCTCACTGTAACTGTTCACTCATCTGTCTCCACCACAAAGCTCAGTCTCCTAGAAAGTCAGGACCAAAGCTGACTGTTTTATTCCCAGGCCTAGTACAGTGCCCCGCACTAAGTACAGTGCTTATGGAATGATTTTAGTGCCTAGAGTTGGGTGTGGTGATGGGAGCTGGTGGCCAACTGTTATGAGGCCTTTCTTTTTGTTATGCTTTCTTTCTCAGCCCCTCCTTGACCGCATTCACCTCAATCTTTCTACTTACATAGAGACAAATAATAATATGCTATATAAAGGGTGTGTTTGTATTATCCCACGTGTATTGTTATTCTACAACAACCGTAGAGGAGGTTTTTTTGTCTGTTTGTTTGTTTTTGAGACAGAGTCTTGCTCTGTCGCCCAGGCTGAAGTGCAGTGGCGTGATCTCGGCTCACTGCAACTTCTGCCTCCCAGGTTCAAGTGATGCTCCTGCCTCAGCCTTCCTAGCTGGGACTACAGGTGCCCGCCACCATACCCACCTAATTTTTGTATTTTTAGTAAAGGTGGGGTTTTACCATATTGGCCAGGGTGATCTCGAACTCCTGACCGTGTGATCTGCCCACCTTGACCTCCCAAAGTGCTGGGATTACAGGTGTGAGCCACTGAGCATGGCCTGATGAGGTTTAAAGAATTAAGTACCATGTTAAATTTGTACATCTCTGGAGTGGGAGAATCAGGAACAATGACAACATTCGGGGCTTCCCAGAAGGTAACAACTATGGGGATTTTTGTGGGCATCTGAGAGAAGCACAGGCACAGATGGTTTGCCTTTCATTGGTCCATTCTTGCCCAGAAGCTGACACTAACTGAAACAAAGAAGCCTCATATGAGAAGGACATCAGGTCACAGCAGCTTTTGGGGTGGCCCTGGGTCCTTGATCTTGTCTCTCTCTGGCTCATTCTGTATTGCTCATCTCGTTACTTCACAATCTAGGGCTTTTGACATTTTTCTTCTCTGGAGTAGAAATGACAGAGCTGCAGAACACTGGTTTCTGATTGGTACCTATGACTCAGGAAAGAGGGCAGATTGAAACTGGGCTCACACACAAAAAAAGAAAAGAAAAAGAAACTGGGCTCACCTGTGTCTTCCCATCAGCTAAATAAGTTTTCAGAAGTACAGAAGAACTCACTGGGGAAGGGTACCCAGGACAATGACAGTGTTTTTGTTGGTAATGTCTGCAGAAGTAAGGCAGGTTTCCTCTGTGCCTGCAAAGATGGCACCACTTGAGTAGATGGCATACTCGTGGCAGAATCTTCATTAAGATGTCAAAGTAAGCTGTAGAAAATAAACTTTAGAAAACAGCTCTAATGCAAGAAAATATATATCCAGTTTTACAGAGCAAGAGCTGTGATCATGGTGATGTTCAACAACTGCATTAATTGGCCAAGAGGGTAAAAATATACTTGACCTCTCAGAGCACATAAATAGTTTGGATACTCTCAGCTTGTATGCCAACTGTGTCATGGTCTTTTCTCTTTTCTAGCCCCTCCTCTTTTTTCCTTCTTGTCTCTCTCCTCCTCTCTTCCCTTCCCTTTCTCCTTTCTGACCCTCTTTTCTCTTCTCTGTCTTCTAGAAACTTCCCTTTTTCTTCCCCTTTAGGTGCTCAGTGCCTCTTTGATTCAACAAACATTTATGGAGCTCCTTGTTGTGCCAACGACTGAACAAAGAGCTGGGATGTCAAGATGAATCAGTTAGATTTCCTGCCTAGTGCCAAGGCATGGCTTGATGGGTTTTGACCAGGCCCTCCCTGGACTCCCAATTCCTACCTCCTGGAACATGCTTTACTCACTAGCCTTGGTGTTCTTATTCTGCAATATGGACAACTGGAATTTTTTTCAATCTTCTGGAAATTATTCTCAGAAACATTTGCTTTTTTTTTTTTTTTTTGAGATGGAGTTTTGTTCTTGTTGCCCAAGCTGGAGTGCAGTGGTGCGAGTTTGGCTCACCACAACCTCTGCCCCCTCTCCTGGTTCAAGTTGATTCTCCTGCCTCAGCCTCCTGAGTAGCTGGGATTACAAGCATGTACCACCATGCTCAGTTAATTTTGTATTTTCTTTAGAGATGGGGTTTCACCATGTTGACCAGGCTGGTCTCAAACTCCTGACCTCAGGTGATCCACCTGCCTCGGCCTCCCAAAGTGCTGGGATTACAGGCGTGAGCCACGGAGCCTGGCCCATTTGCGAGAGAGATATATATACATATATATATATATATATACACACTATTATATATACATATATATACATATATACATATTATATACATATTATATATACATATTATATATATATTATACATATTATATATACATTATATATAATATATTATATAATATAATATATATCATATATATGATATATATAATATATGTAATATATATCTAATAGTAATATATATATTATATATATACATATTATATATACATTATTATTAATATATATACATATACATATATACATATTATATATAATATAATATGTATTATATATGTATAATTATATATACATATTATATGTATATATACATATTATATATACATATATATACATATACACATATATACATATTATATATACATTATTATTAATATATATACATATATACATAATATGTATATATACATATTATATATATACATATATACATATTATATATACATATATACGTGTATATATACACATAAATATATATATATATTTAATGAAGCTACAGCATAAACTATTGTTTAAGTCAAATCCCCTGATTACTCCTCCAAAAGTTCTTTTCTTAATAAATCTCTGGCCTTTTCCCCTTCTTGTTAGAACTTCTGAAGCTACTATTGTTCCTGCTCTTGGGTTTCTCACAACCTAGGGGAGTTACAGTGGGATTACTTGCTTTAAAATTCTTTAATCACTCTGTGAGTTGTTAGGAAAAGCTGACACATCTGACTTGGAAACTCCCACTTCAGCGGGTTGTTGTGCCTCAGCACACAGAGGCGAGTGGAACAAAGAAACAAGAAGCCAAAAACTCTCAGGGCACTTACTACGATTGTGTAAAAGAGAGACTCATCAGTTAACACAGGTACTGGCAAGCGCACCTCATCATGCCTCCATTTCTAGACAGATCAAAAATAGTGTGCCTTGTCAATAAATACTGAGTTTCTGCAGCAGCCTGATTGAGATCTGCTAACCTTTAGGTGAACAGTGCAACTCTTCCTTGCTGAAGCTTTTGGCAAAGTATGTTGAGCTTCACGCCAGGGATTAGGTTAACTCTTGCAAAACTGGTTCACCAGGAACAATGACTCAGTGTTTTTTTTAGTGTTCGGCATATTGTGTGGAGCAACTATAAATATATTTACAAGCTGGAGTTTCAAGGGAGGGTTGTATTAGCTTGCTGAAAAACAAGCCAACTGAGTTATGAGTTTTCATGCAGCCAGCATGCTGTGTTTTTGGCTTTGCCTGTTGTAATTTTTTTAAATTAATTTATTTTCCATATCTATTTATTTATTTATTTTCAGATGGAGTCTTACTCTGTCACCCGGGCTGGAGTGCAGCGGTGCCATCTTGGCTTACTGCAATCTCCACCTCCCAGGTTCAAGCGATTCTTCTGCTTCGGCTTCCTGAGTAGCTGAGATTACAGGTATGTGCCATCACACCTGGCTAATTTTTGTATTTTTAGTAGAGACGGGGTTTCACTATATTGGCCAGGCTGGTCTTGAACTCCTTACCTCAAGTGATCCACCTATATGGCTGGGATTATAGGCATGAACCACTGCACCCGGCCTGCTGGTTGTAATTTTATTGTTCTCAAGGACTTTGAGCATATTATCTTCTCTTTATTAACTCGTCTCCACCCTCTTTTGTGCGTGCGTGAGTGCGTGCGTGCATGCGTGTATGTGTGTATTTTTTTATCTCTCTACAGAGGCCAGAGAGTCTCAAGCAGGTGTGTCCATGTTATTAACATACTGTCTGCTTATTAACTAACTGCACCAGTGATGAAAGCCAACTGACAAACAAGCAATGCTCTTATCCCTCCTTTGCAAGCAATGAATCTGAAAGCCAAGAAAAGTTTTCTTTCCAACAGGAAGTGTTTTGGAGTCCGAACAACTCTGCATTTAGACAGTGCAGCTTTCAGTTCCAGATCTTGGCAATGGAGCAGGCAGAGGGAGTGGCAACTACAGACTTTGCTGTAGGGCTGTGTTTTCTATGGAGTGTGTGTGCTCTGAGGAGCTAGTGACAAGAGGGAGGTTACAAAAGCATTTATTGAAAGAAGGATTTCTAATAGAGGAGCTTTTAAAATATTTAAAATATTAAATATGCTAATGTGCCTAGGGCATAGTCAACAAAGAGTTATAATACGTGTCATTATTCATATTTATCAAGGAAACCATGTCACCCGCAGCCCTTCTCTATGTCTGGCATCCTGAGAAACACACTGCCATGGTGCCTGAGGGTCTGGGGAAAGAAGAATAGAATGAATGGGGCATCTCAGAATTGGGAACTCCCCCAGTCACAGTTCCTTTTGATGTTGGTCGATGGATAAATTTGCAGTCTCTACCATGGCAGTTGGATTGGGGAGAGTAGCTCAAATTGGGAATTGCTTGTTGAGGATCCAGGGATTCTGAAATTCTCCCAGTTCCTTTTTACTTCTTTATGCTAGGTTGTCTAATTTGAAAAATCAGTATCATCCATTTGATTGCAGAGCTGAATCTTTTTACATGGTGAGGGGTTGTAATCACATTATTTATAACCTGCTCATCTAACGTTTTAATGGTGCAAGTCATATAAAGTATTGTAACCTAAGCACTTACTCACACTGATCCTTAACACACTTCCCTTTCTTTTTTTTTTTCTTTTCTTTCTTTATTTTTTTGTACACTTCCCTTTCTTATCTGCAAGTTTCTTTCTCTGGTTTCTCCTCACTCCATTACCGCCCACGAGTTTAAAACTTTGTCTTCTCAGTTCCCAGCTTCATCTGTTTGGTCTTTGCTCTCCAGAACGCCACCTTGGAAACCTGACTCACACTTCTATACATCCCTGGGACTCAGCTCTGCCTGGCCTCAGAATCACCTAGGCTCCAAGCAAATCCTGTAGACTCCACTTGGTCCTTTGATTCAAGGAAATCTCCACTTCTAAATGGCTCTCCGGTTGATTCTGATGCCAGTCTAGGATTGAGAACCACTGCTCTAGCTTCTAGACACACAGTCTCCTCTCCTTTTTCCTGGAGCCCCTCCTGGGTCATGATTCCATTTCCCCGATTTCTGTACTCAGAAGGGATGAAAATGGAAGTGTATGTCAAGTTGCTACTATGTCTCAGGTGCTTTAAATATGTTTTTTTATTTATATCTTCACAACAGTCTTATGAAGTCTGTATTATAATTTTTATTTCAAGAATGAGGAAAACAATGGCTGGGCACAGTGGCTTATGCCTGTAATCCCAGCACTTTGGGAGGCCAAGGTGGGTAGATCACTTGAGCCCAGGAGTTCAAGACCAGCCTGGGCAACATGGCATAACCCTGTCTCTACAAACAGTACAAAAATTAGCCAGTCTCATAAACTGGTCTATAACTAAATAAATAGATAAAAATTAAAAAAATAAATTGATTTAAAAAAGAAAAGAATTAGGAAAGCAAGATTCAGAGAGCCTGTGTCATCTTCCCAAAGATTCACAATTAAGAAATGGTGGCCAGTCACGGTGGCTCATGCCTATAATCCCAGAACTTTGAAAGGGCAAGCAGGTGGATCACCTGAGGTCGGGAGTTCAAGACCAGCCTGATCAACATGTAGAAACCCCATCTCTACTAAAAATACAAAATTAGCCAGGTGTGGTGGTGCATGCCTGTAATCCCAGCTACTCGGGAGGATGAGGCAGGAGAATCACTTGAACCCGGGAGGTGAAGGTTGTGGTGAGCCGAGATAGTGCCGTTGCACTCCAGCCTGGGTAACAAGAGTGAAACTCTGTCGCAAAAAAATAAAGAAAGAAAAAAAATTAATGGCTGAGCAAGGGTTCTGACTCAGATCTGTCAGCATCTACAGCTTTGCTACTTAAAAGAGTGTGGTCCCTGGAATAGCAGAATCAGTGTGACCAGGGATCTTGGTAAAAACGCAAATACATGGGTGCCATCTCAGACCTACTGAATCAGTTTCTTTGTGGGTAGGGTCCAGGAATATGTATTTTAGCAAGGCCTCCAAATGTTTCTGATGTATCCCAAAGTTTAAGAAGCATGGAGAATCATGTCTTTCCCTACTATATAGCCTTGTCTCTTTGTTTCTTTACTTCGAAGAATTGCCCTATTTCTTTACCAGAAACCTCACTATCAGCTCACTGTGCAGTCTTACTCATATCTTCCTCAACCAACAGTTTTATTACACACACCCTTCTCATTTCCTCACATTGCTCATGGTATCTGACTGAGCGCAGGGATCCAACCTGGGTTTGGGTGTTGCACTGTCTTGCCTTAGTCTCTTAATTTCTTCCCATGCACATTTTAAGATATTGACAACACTGATTTCCAAACCCCTTCTGTAAATCTGACAATGAAGGTGTGTGTGTGCGTGCACTTGCATGCACACCAGTGCACACACCACCCACACATGCACATACAGTTAAATTTGATCGCACTTGCTTCATTAATTGATATATACTACAACTGAGAAAACCTTACTGGCATTCTACTTCAAGCTTGGATTCCCAGACAAAAAAACAAACAAGCAAACAAACAACCCCTCCCTACACACAAATATCTATTGGCCTTGGAAAATTCCATTTAAAGTTAAACTGTATCTCTTCAAAGTGAAGCAGGGTGGGGAGATTTTGAACATGGATCTACTGATAACACGGCACCTCTTCAAAACTAGAATCTCATTCAGGGTTGGATCATGTCCAAGTCAAACCAGAGATGCTCCCATGAGGCTCTATCCTCAGTCAGAGGTTTCACGGTGACAAAAAACTTCTGCTGACTCTCCTCTGCCTTTCTCTGTATGTGCAGAAAGTCCAGCTTTCACTGCAAAAGTTCGATTCGTCTGTAAAGCAGCTTGATCCTAACTTCAAAAGAATTTTTATGCTATTTGGAATACATTAAAATGAATTTATTCCTATATCTTTAGCCCCCATAAGTAATGCATAATAATTAGTGAAAGATTAGCGTTTTGTAGTTCAAAGTACATAAAGTTTTCTTGGTTGGGTAATGCATCGTCCTTAACTAGTATAAGGGGAAATGGAAGGTTGACAAGGAAAACTTAGAGTTCTTTACTCATTTTTCTCTAGTTATGTTTACTTTCCCAGGCTGTTTTATTGATGCCACCTTTCACAAGAATATTTCATGAATAAATATCAGGTTGTATCTCTGGCCATCTGTAATGGTCACGTTTTTCTTTTTAATGACTCGGTCGTGCAATTATATCCTAACTGGAATTGCTGTTAGTATATTGAGATGCATTGACTCCATTTCTGTCTTTCATTCTTCTTTCTAAACATATCTTCATTGGATTAGCACTCTTAGCCCTGAGGACTCTTGGGCCAGTTTTATTACTAAAAGAAGAATTACAGTTCCACTGTACAGTGACCTTGCAAGAAGTATCAGCCCAGCTCAATTTCAAATTCTGCTCAAATTTCAAGTATGTTCTTGGTATATTTTGCTTAGCAGTTTATTGCCTTCTCATCTCTACTGTTTTTCCTGAGTAACGGCTCAGAACTCTATATATAAAACCTAATAGTGGGGAGTGACTCAAAAGTCTGGTTATTTTTATTAGTAAACTATTTTAGATGTGAACATTTCACATTTTACATTTTCATGCGCCACAGCACTGAAAATAGTCTGATTTTTTTTTTTTTTTTTTTTTTGGTTAGGTTGAAGAGAATATTTTTGAGATGACTAGCAGAAAACAGAATTAGTAAAACAGTCCTATCAATTTTCATGTTGAATAACTTTAGAGGGAATGATAGCATCTTTTATTTTGAGAAGGAGTTTTACTCTTGTTGCCCAGGCTGGAGAGCAATGGTGCAATCTTGGCTCACCACAACCTTCAACTCCTGGGTTCAAGTGATTTGCCTGCTTCATCCCAAGTGGCTGGGATGACAGGCATGCGCCACTATGCCTGGCTGATTTTGTATTTTTAGTAGAGACGGGGTTTCTCCATGTTGGACAGGCTGGTCTCGAACTCTCAACCTCAGGTGATCCACCTGCCTTGGCTTCCCAAAGTTCTAAGATTAAGATGTGAGCCACCGTGTCTGGCCGATAGCATTTTAATACTTAGCAATAAACAGAAAGATTTGTAAATATTGGCAAACAGCAAGAAAAACACATTTAGAAAATTGTGTTATGCTTTAATGTCCTGGCTGTATGCTAATTTACTTAGCTACCCCCGCCCCCAGCCCCTCAGAATGTTTAAACTGAAATTTAAAGCACAGCTGACCTTGGCTTAGATAGGCAGACTGTATATTAACTGAAGATTTAGTTAGTATCCAGGGGCAGATCTACTTCTCAAAGTGAGATCCACATATCCCCCTTGGAAGCTTTCAGATAGATTGACTAGTCTTTTAAAATTCTTCTTCTCCCTTTTCTTATTGGCCCCGCCTTCTCTAGCTTTAAGCCAATTTGCTGCATAGAATCCCGAGTTTTTGGATTTCTACATCTTTACCTCAATGAATAGAGGTAAATCAAAACTTAATAACACCCTTAATTTTGAAAAGCTTCAGCGCTTCATGTTAGATTTTTTTGAGAAAAGATAATTTTTATTTATTTCTATTTTATTTCTAGTTTAATGATTAAATGTAAACTGTTCAATTCCTTTTTCAATATCCCACTTGTTAAACCCACACTAAACCTCAGAAATATTGAGTCAATGATCTAAATTTCCATTCAAAATTTCCACGAAGCAGAAGCATAATGTTTTTATTATCATTACAAATAGACACGGCCGGGCAAAGTGGCTCATCCCTGTAATCCCAGCACTTTGGGAAACTGAGGTGGGCATATCTCTTGAGGTAAGGAATTCGAGACCAGCCTGGCCAAAATGATGAAACACTGTCTCTACTAAAAATATAAAAAATTAGTTGGATTGGTGCTGTGTGCTTGTAATCCCAGCTATGTGGGAGGCTGAGGCAGGGGAAATTGCTTGAACCTGGGAGGCAGAGGTTGCAATGAGACAAGTTTGTACCACTGATCTCCAGCCTGGGCAATAGAGTGACACTTCATCTCAAAAAACAAAAACAAAAATAATCCCCGCCCCCGAAAACAAACCCCAAATAAACAGATAAACGAAAGCAATGAAAACAGGAAAATAATTTCTACACCTACTTCTGGGATGTTGTGCTGTGCTTTGCATGGGTTCTATTTATAACACATCTTCTAATATTTATTATTTAAGAGCAGATAAAATAACCTCACTACATTAATCTCTTTTGCTCTGCCTCTTTCTATATGATTCTTCCTTACCAGTTCCCAGAACAAACAAATTGTGCACCAAAATCCCAACTGAGACTCAATCGTTTGGCTACTCAACAACCCCAGTGAGAAATCTTATACAAGAGCTTTTGTTTCAAAACCAAGTGCCAGGAAAATTTTGCTTCCCCCAAGGAATGGCGTGTTTTCTTTTTCTGGACAGTAAGAACCATGTAATTAAACACATTTTTGTTTGTGCTTTGGCTGTCAGTAAACTCAGAGCCAAACTTGTAGCCCAAGTTTTAAGGCTGTATAAGACACTATGGCCCATATATCTGAACTCTTCCTTTCTCTTTGATAATGATCTTCAGTCTTGGCTTTAGTTTACAAAATATGCCATTATAAAAAATAATAGTATCTGTAGGCTGTCTGAAATTATTATGGAAAAAAAGTAGGGTATAAATAAATGAATAAGTCAGTTGTTTGAAAAACAATGCATTTGTATCAGAGATAACTTTGGGAGTGGTCTTCAGGTTTCTAGTCTATTTCATTTTGATATATATTTCATCTGAGTTTACCATGTGCCAGACAAAGGTGTTCCTGGCAGTGGGTTTAATAACGTTAACAGTACTGAGTCTCTCTAGTGCCTTAGAGACTATAGGAGGAGAAAGAAATACAAATCATGCAAAACAAAATAAAATAGTTATTCGATAGCAACAAAAGCAACTTGATGTAGGGGTACAGGGGAAGGGATAATTTATTCTACAGGGCTTTAAAAGATAAAGAGGTTTTTCACAGGTAAACAGTGGAGAGAAGATCATTCTAAGTCAAGGAGGCTGCATGAAGAAAGTATAATGTCACTATTTTTTTTTTTTTTGAGAAGTGTCTGACTCTGTCAGCTAAGCCATTGTTCCACACAAACCTCCCAAATAGCTGGAACTATAGGTGCACACATGGTATACCCAGCTAATTTATTTATTTTTTGTGGAAACAGGGTTTTGCCATGTTGCCTAGGCTGGTCTCAAACTCTTGAGCTCAAGCGATCTGCCCACCTTGGTCTCCGAAGGTGTTGGGATTACAGGCATGAGCCATCACACCCAGCATAATGTCATTAAATTGTGGTGATAAATGGGAATGTCACTACAAAGCATATGTAATAAACAATAGGTTATCATTAGTATTGCTCCTTGAGAAAGACAGGTTCATTTAGAGGTGAGGTGAGTAGAATTTTTTTAAGGGAACTTCCAGGTAATTTTACACCACTGATCCTTCTCGAATGCATTACAAGGTAAAAATGTAGTTCTCCTTTTTCTTTTCTTTTCTTTTCTTTTTTTCTTTTTCTTTTTTTTTTTTTTTTTTTGAGACAGAATCTCGCTTTGTCACCCAGGCTGGAGTGCAGTGGTGCAATCTCGGCTCACTGCAAACTCTGCTGCCTGGATTCAAGTGATTCTCCTGCCTCAGCCTCGTGAGTAGCTGGGATCATACGTGTGCACCACCATGCCTTGCTAAATTTTGTATTTTTAGTAGAGGCAAGGTTTTACCACGTTGGCCAGGCTGGTCTGAACTCCTGACCTCAAGTGATCTGCCCACCTCGACCTCCCAAAGTGCTGAGATTACAGGCATGAACCACCACGCCTGGCCATTTTTCTTGATAAAGGGGTATCATTAAGACTTCTCTTATTCCTATCACTCATCATGGGGGCTATGTCTTAAATGACAACCATAATGAAGAGTGGAAGGAAACAGGAAAGGAGATGACAATAGAAGAAGAAAAGGGAAAGAAAAGCCAATGACAGAGATTAATTGAATTTTCCTACAAAGAGAGGTCATTAGGATAAAGAGCATATAGAAGTTTGCAAGATAAAGAGTTTCTCTGGACAGGAGTTGACCAAAATAAGAGAAAGGTGAAGTGAGTATAATGTATGGAGACTTCTGGGAAAAGTTGTCAGTGGAGAAGTTATTGGGTCATGTAGTGATATTGTGGGGATAGACTTGGTGGTGAGTTGAAGAGCTATTGCCATTCAGCCATCAAGCATAATGATGTGTGTTGCATAGGAATGGGGAGGTGAGTATGGAGTGGATGGGGCATAGATGGAGAAGCGGGTGGATTCATCATGCACCATGACGCTTGCCAGTATTGATGTCAGACTTCCTCCGACTGTACCACCATCCTGAACCATTTGACTTTGGTAGCTATTTTACAGCAGCAAGAAGAGCTGCTTAAGCAGAACCTGGGGGATATTTCACAAACAGCAGCTGCAGCCAATCCTCCTGGATGTGTGCTTTTGGAAACAGTTTATACAAGGGCTGATTTCAACAGGCACTAATATATACAGTTTAGCTGACATTTTATATGGAAACTTTAATAAAATGGTTCTCTGAATTACTGTTTGACCTAGCAATCCCATTACTGGGTATATACCCAAAGGATTATAAATCAATCCACTATAAAGACACATGCACATGTATGTTTATTGCAGCACTGTTCACAATAGCAAAGACTTGGAACCAACCCATATGGCCATCAATAATAGACCAGATAAAGAAAATGTGGTACATATACACCATGGAATACTATGCAACCATAAAAAAGGATGAGTTCAGGTCTTTTTCAGGGACATGGATGAAGCTGGAAGCCATCATTCTCAGCAAACTAACACAAGAACAGAAAACCAAACACTGCATGTTCTCACTCATAAGTGGGAGTTGAACAATGAGAACACATGGACACAGAGAGGGGAATATCACACACCAGGACCTGCCAGGTTGTGGGGGCCTAGAGGAGGGATAGCACTGGGAGAAATACCTAATGTAGATGACGAGTTGTTGGGTGCAGCAAACAACCATGGCACATGTATACCTATGCAACAAACCTGCATGTTCTGCACATGTATCGCAGAACTTAAAGTATAATAAAACGGTTCTAATTGGTGCTTAATATACATAGATTAGAGAGTTCTACAGGCCCACACGGTAGAGCTTGGGGATTTTGTGTTATTTGATGGAGATGCCAGTTTGATTCAGATAAAGAATCAGTTTTAGGGAATCCTGCTGAAGTTTGCCTGACACAAATGAAAGAGTTGTAACTTACATTTCTTTTGCCCACTCTTGTCTAGTGGCTTGAACTAGCTTTCTATCTCTTCCACAATATTTAGGACAAGATGAATTTCTGTGTCAGCATCTAGTAGGAGAGCTTTGATTTTCTAGTTCTGTCCTATGTGGGTCTGTCTGGAGGTCAGATTCCGCACAGTTTAGGTCAGAGAAGCTGCTAGCCTTGGTGCAAAGTTGTCAAAAAGGCTCTTATTCAGAGAGATGAATAAGAAAAAGCTCACTCCCTACATGTGAAGCTTGCTTAATGAGAAGCGTGAAATGGATCTCTTTTGCCACTTATCCCCGTAGTTGGGTACTGTTGTGCAGTCTGTGCACTGTCCAACCATTGGCAGTGCCCCTGAACAGGATCATCTGGTCATCTTGCTGAGAGAGACTGTGAGTTCCTGCCATGCCAGTTGGTATAACATGAGAAAACTCAAGCTCTAGGCAGATCATTGCACCTGCCCTACTTTTTCACTTGCTCGCACAATCTTCGTGAGGGTGACTATAGTCCAAGTAACTAAACATAATTCAGTGTGGTGAATGATGTGATTGCTACACAGGAGTATCTGTGGAGGCTTTCAAAATGTAAAGAGGAAACAACTCATTCTTCCTGGTGGTGACGGTTGCATCAATCGGTGGAGTCTATTGCCTCTCTCCCATTACCAAGGGACATTTGGCAAAGTCTGGAGTGTGTCAACTGTGGGGTGGTGGTGCTACTGGCATCTAGTGGGTAGAGGCCAGGGATGCCGCTGAGTATCTTATAACGCACAGGACAGCCCCCCACAACAAATTATCTGGACCTCAATGTCAGTAGTGCTGCCATTGAGAAATCTGGTTATATAACAAATAACTTTTTAAAATCTCAGCTGTTTAACCCAACAAATAATTATTTATTCCTCTTGCTGTATGTCCAGCATGGGTTGGGAACATAGCCCTGTTTGTCCTAGTACGTTCAAGAAGTCCATTGATGAAAGATGCATTTTCATATGGGCTTCTACCACCACTATGACAGGGGGAAGGAAATTTGGTGGACTGCACCCTGAATTTTAAAATCTTAAAGCTTCTGCCCAGAATTGGCATATATTCTTTCCAATTACATTTTATTGGCCATAATCCATCATGTGACCATGCCTGAATTCAGAGGGAGTAAGTGGAAAGTACATTTTAAAGTTTTTTTTTTTGAGACAGAGCCTCACTGTCTTGCCCAGACTGGAGTGTCGCGGTGCCATCTCGGCTCACTGAAACCTCTGCTTCCCAGGTTCAACCAGTTCTCCTGCCTCAGCCTCCTAAATAGCTGGGATTACAAGCATGCACCACCATGCCTGGCTAGGGTTTTTTGTATTTTTAGTGAAGACGGGGTGTCATCAGGTTGGCCAGGCTGGTCTCAAACTCCTAGCTCAAGTGATCCATCCTCCTCGGCCTCCCAAAATGCTAGGATTACAGGTGTGAGCCATTGTGCCTGGCGAGAATACATTTTTGCCTTGTACCCAGAAAGAGGAGAGAATAGGAATAATCATGAACTACCCCCATGACTATCATGCTGATGGTAACGGTGGTTGTGGGATGGTGTGAGAATTTAAAGAAGGCTTCACTCCTGTCACTGTTACTTATTGCTGTATAACAAACTGCTCCAAACTTAGGGGATGAAGATAACAAAAGTCATTTAATTTGCTCATGAAGTTGCATGAGCATGGCTAGGGCTGTTTAGAAACAGCTCCTCTCTATATCATGGGGCATCAGCTGGGACAGCTCAAAAACTGGGAGTGGCTTAAAGGCTGGGGGCTGTAATCAACTGAATGCCTGCTCACTCCCATGCCCTCATGTCAGGCAGTGGATGCTGGCCATAGATGGAGACCTCAGCTGTGACTGTCAGCTTGACCACCCACTCCCAGCCTCTACATGCGGCTATTTGGCTCCCTTACAGCATGGTGGCTGGGTTCCAAGGCAGAAAGTAAATGCTGCCAGTTTCTTAAAGTCTGTCTGCAAATTGGCACAGAATTCTTTCTACCATATTCTATTCATCAAGGAGTTATAGAGGCCAACTTTAAGGGGAAGAAAAATAGACCCCATGTTTCAATAGCAGGAAGGTTAAAGAATGTGGGGGCCAGATAACTGCTTCTCAGGCAGGTGACAGGATAGAAAAGCAAGATTTCTTTAGGTGGAGTTTGGGGAATGAGCATTTTGGACAAGTAAACAGCATGAGTCAAGGCACGGAAACATCACAGCTGAATTCGTATAAATTCTCTAGCTGGCCTCATAGCTGCTTACTCCTAGTGTTGACATCAACCTTATAAACTTGCTAGAGGCTCAGTGTAGGGAAACAAACAAAGCCTCATGAAATGTTTTGATCCAATTAAGAAGTGTCTATTGAATGAATACATTGTATTTCACAAATGTGAACTATTAATACGATCTGGGTTTATTCTGATTTAATTGTCTAAAATTATACTTAATTCATTCTCTTGCTAACAAATGAAATTACTGAAAAATTAGAAATATCACCACCAATTTTCTTCTTTTAAATGTATATTTTTGTAATGATAACTTAGTTTATCTCGGTTTGAGAGTTAGTACACTGTGACATTCACTCTGTGTACTAAATTAGATTCATTTGCCTTTGAACTTCATGGTTCAGTTTAGACTTCAAAGCACGTGGGGCTTGCTTGACCTGGGGGACGTTTTCAACAATCAAGTGCAGTTTATAAGGTTACAGGTTGAGGAATAGCATAAATGGGTCATCCTTTTTCTGATTTTGAGGGGAGAATGACTACTAATACCCACTTGTGTTCTTTCTTGAGTCAATTCTAACAGCATTGGCCGTAGGTTATAACACCATACAATTTTACAGCCAAGAACAACTTTAATGGTCATTTGAGTGGAACTTCTTCATTTTGCAGATGAGGAAACTGAGAATCAGAGACAAAGTGACCTCATGGCGTTACAACTTACTATATCAAAAGAGGAAGGAAAGCTGGTGCAAATTAAGTGACCCACTGATGAACTGCAAGGTACCCACTCTTTCCCCTGTGTTTGGGCTGAGGGAGAAGCAGCTTCTTAGCTTCTGCTTAGCTTCTGCCATGCTGACTTCTCTTGTGATCTCTGTCCCAGTCCTTGGCTGCATCTCCTACTCGTCCCCAGGCCTGCACCATTCCATCTGCCTCCTGATTATTCACTGACAGCTGCCTTTCCCCTCACCCTTTGTTCTCAGTTTTTTAAAAAAATCCAACAGAGAGAAGCTTGGATTCAAATGATATCATTTGAATTCAGCTCATGAAAAATTCTGTAACAAGTGTATTTGACCGTTTGATCTCTGGCTTCTCCCACACACTTGCCCTTTATACTCTGACAGCCATAAGCTTCATTTCCTTGAAGCAGATTGCAATTTCAATGGAAAGGAAATAATTGTGTAGCTTTCAAGCTGAGTTCAGTTCTAAAAAGGACTGAGTGAAGCTCAATCCTGGGCTGCTGTAGAATCTTAGTCACTGAATCAGGCAGTGAAAGATCTCTCTCCAAGCGTCATGGTTATGATCTTGAAAAACACCACACCTAGGTTCAAATTCCAGCCATACCATTCCCTACCTGTGTGATTTTGGCAAATATGCTTAAAACTCTCTAGACTCAGATTCCTTTTTTTTTTTTTTGATGGAGTCTGGCTCTGTCGCTAGGCTGGAGTGCAGTCACATGATCTTGGCTCACTGCAACCTCCACCTCCTGAGTTCAAGCAATTCTCCTGCCTCAGCCTCCCAAGTAGCCAAGACTACAGGCATGCGCTACCATGCCCAGCTAATTTTTGCATTTTTTTTGGGAGAGACAGGGTTTCACCGTGTTGGCCAGGATGGTTTTGATCTCTTGACCTCGTGATCCACCTGCCTTGACCTCCCAAAGTGCTGGGATTACAGGCGTGAGCCACCATGCCCAGCCTCAGTTTCCTCTTCTATAAAATGGGAACACTAATTAATGCTCACCTTGAAAGGTTGTTCAGTCATTCAATACATATTTGTTGGGTACCTCCTGTGTGTCAAACTGTTTCAGTCCATAATCCAGTGAGGAAGATAGACATGAATCCAAGAGTCACTGAAAAAATGTAACATTGCACCTGTGGTGAGTCACAAAGGAGAGGTATATGAGAAAGTGTGTGAGAGTATGCAACAGGTGAGGGCATTATATAATTTGTTGTTGCAAACAGAACATTTTTGAGAGTGAAAGAGGGTGGTGTTAATTGTGCTGGAACAACAAGCGTAAGTCAGAACTTCCTGGGCAAAATTTCTTCCCTATCCCAGTCTTACCCACCTTTACTGTAAGAGGGAAGGTTGGGAAAGGCTTCCCTGGGGAAGGGAAGAAGAAAATGAGATCTATGGAGTGAGTCAGGATCCCTAGGCAAAAAGAGGAAGAGTGAGTATTTTAGGCCAAGAGAGCAAACAGCAGTGCAAGACACTAAGGCAGGACGGGGCATGGAGCCTGCAGAGGACAGAGGGAAGGTCAGTGTGTTGAGGATGGGACGGATGTGTGGCTTTGAACATAGGGCCCTTGCTTACTAGTTTGCCCTGTAGGTGTTGAGAAATGTAGGCTATACCATGGTGAATTTAAAGTAGAGGTAGCTGGGCATGGTGGCTCATGCTTGTAATTCTGGCGTTTTGGGGGGCCGAGATGGGTGGATCACATGAGGTCAGGAGTTCGAGACCAGCCTGGCCAATATGGTAAAACTCTGTCTCTACTAAAAATACAAAAATTAGCTAGGCATGGTGTTGGGTGCTTTTAAGCCCAGCTACTCAGGAGGCTGAGGTAGGAAAATCATTTGAACCCAGGAGGCAGAGGTTGCAGTGAACTGAGATTGCACCATTGCACTCCAGCTTGGATGACATAGTCAGACTCTGTCTCAAAAAAAAAAAGGGCCAGGTATGGTGTCTCGCGCCTGTTATCCCAGCACTTTGAGAGGCTAAGGTGGGCAGATCACTTGAGGTGAAGAATTCGAGACCAGCTTGGACAACATGGTGAAACCCTGTCTCTACTAAAAATACAAAGAAATTAGCTGGGCGTGGTGGTGCATGCCTGTAATCCCTGCTACTCGAGAGGCTGAAGCATGAGAGTCACTTGAACCTGGTAGGTGGAGGTCGCAGTGAGATGAGATCGCACCACTGCACTCCAGCCTGGGTGACAGAGTGAGACTTTGTCTCAATAAATAAATAAATAAATAAATAAATAAATAAATAAATAAGAGGAATTGCAAGACCAGACTTGCAGCTTTAAAGATCAGTCTGGCTGCAAGATAGAATGGATTAGCATTGAGTAGTAGTTCTGGCCTTGGCCTTCCAAGGGAAACTTTCAAACAATATCAAAGCCTGGGCGTCACCCACAGATATCCTGATTTAATTAGTTTAGGTTGGCTCCCTAGGTTATAAAGTGTGCCAGGATTGAGATTCACTGTAGAAGAGGTGTGAATATGGGAAAGAATAATTTACAAGGCTATGGCAGTAGCCCAGGTAAGAAGTGATGGAATAGGTTCATGGCAGTAGGTTTCTAATGCAGTGCTTCTCAAACTGCAGTGGATTTCAGAATCCCCTCGAAGGCTTATTTATTTATTACAGATGGTCTCGCACTATTGCCTAGGCTAGAGTTCAGTGGTGCAATCATAGCTCACTGCAGCCTTGATCAGCTTTCATCTCCTAGGCTCATGCAATCCTGCCACTTCAGCTTCCTGAGTAGCTGGGACTATAGGCATGCACCACCATGGCTATTTTTTGTTCGTTTGTGTTTTCAATAGAGACAGGTTCTCTGTTGCTCAGGCTGGTCTCTAATTCCTGGGCTAAAGCAATCCTCTCTCCTTGGCCTCCCAAAGTGCTGGGATTATAGGTATGAGCCACTGCACCTGACCATGAAAACTTTTTTTTTTTTTTTTTTTGAGATAGAGTCTCCCTCTGTTGCCCAGGCTGGCATGCAGTGGTGCCGTCTCAACTCACTGCCACCTCCATCTCCCAGGTTCAAGCGAATCTCCTGCCTCAACCTGAGTAGCCAGGATTACAGGCCCGCACCACCATGTCCAGCTAATATTTTGTATTTCTAGTAGAGACAGGGTTTCACCATGTTGGCCAACCTGTTCTTGAACTCCTGACCTCGTTATCCGCCCTTGATTTAGTAGTCATGGGTGGGGCCTGCGAATTTTGTATTTCTGACAAATTACCTGGAGGTGCTAGTTGCTAGTTTAGAGATCACACTTGGCATCTAGTGGGTAGTAGTCAGGGATGCTGCTGAATATCAGACAGCCCTTTTGCTGATCACTGATTGAGCAAAAAACCATCAGATGTGGTGGATAACACATCAATGAGATTTGGTAGTAGACTGTCTATGGAGCTAGGGCTAAAGGACAACTCCAGGATTCTTACAGTTTTCTGAATTTTGCAACTAAATGACGAGTGGCACTATTCATTGATATTCAGGAGACAGTCATTCGGACCTGAAGATGGTGAAATCAAAGCTGCACATGTATTTGAGGGTTACCGTTGAAACAACTAAGTGAATATATCAAGCAGGGACACACATGTGGAAGTTGTAAGGGAAGATCATTACAGGTATAATCTTGGAGATCATTAAACCCGGGACTTATCAATGGCATCAATCAATTCTCTTTTCTTTTACTCTTATGTTTGGTGTCAAAACTCTGGCCAAGAAAAAGATCTTGGTCCTACCCAGGGGCCATGATCTTTCAGCCTCAACACCTTGCTGCGAGCTCTCCTTGGGAGGCGGCCTCACCCTCCTCCTTCAGCTTTTACCTCCTGCTCCTCCTTTGGGTCCCACCTCTGAGGCTTGGTCATGTGCGGCATTAGCAAGCAGGCACGTGTGTTTCCTTCTGAAGCACAAATAAAAGCTATGAATATGTATCTGTGGGATTATTTGCTAAATGGCCATTTATTCTGCAAGATTCTAAGTTGCCTGCAGTGACTGGGGAACCCACTGTGGCATCCCCACAGATCAGCTCAATGTCTTACACTTACAGAACCGTCAAAGACAGCTGTTAAATGTCCAGTGGGTCAGTTAGGGAGATGGTTGTTGTTAAAACTGTGATGAGTTCTCAGGAAGAGGGAGAAGTAGTTACCTTTGTGAAGCAGTTGTTGATATTTATTTAGTAATGATATTTAATTTCCTGGGACAGTGGGTGTGTGAACCAGCAACAGCGCCATCTGGTGGAAGCAAGCGATGCAACAACCATTATCTTGAGGACTAGGCTCAGGGTTAAAATAGCATTGCTCTGGGAGAAAAGATTCATTTTTTTAAGGTTAAAAATATGGGTAAAATTCGTTAGAGAGAAGATAGAATTTCTTTTGAGACAGTTAGTTGGAAAAATTGGATAATTATTGGAAGTAGTGTTCAGTTTTCAAAGAAGAGAGAAACCTTCAAGTCACTGTAATTAAGAGGAGTTTATTGAAAGAACACATGGAATGAGGAGGTTAGAGATCTCCACCCAAAACCAGCATCTCAGAAAACAGAAACAGGCAACAATCTCGCGGAGTGTGGTGGCTTATGCCTACAATCCCAGCACTTTGGGAGGCCACTGTGGAAGGATCGTTTGAAGCTAGGAGTTTAAGAACAGCCTGGGCAACATAGCAAGACCCTCATTTCTATTAAAAAAAAAAAAAAAAAAGGAAAAGAAAAGTAAAAATGTTAACAGGCAAAGACCTAGGCTTCTCGGAAACTGATGGGTATTTTGGAACTGACTGGCCAACCAGGATATTGCACATCTCTGGCTTGTTGTGTTGCAGCCTTGTTGGTGGCAGGTGCAGACCCTCAGTCAGTCACTTTCTCCTTTGTTGCTCTTCCATCAAGGGCCCCCTTCTCCTGCCCAGGCACTGTGTTACTAATACGGTGATGGGAGCGGCAGGGTTTGCATCTATGACAGCGGGGAGGCATGAGAGTATGCTCATCATTTTGTTGTTTTTCTTAGTTTGTTTCTAATGTCTATTGTTGGGGAGAAAGATAAATTCTTACCTACCCTCTTGGGATCTTCACCTGGGTCTAAGAATTAAATCATTATAAGACAGGTTAACAGGAGAAAAATATATGAGTTTTATTGATTTTTACTTGTACGTGGAGACCCTCAGGAGACAGCAGAAGACCCAAAGAAATGGACAAAGCAGAAAGCTTTAATACTTTTTAGACAAACCATAAATTCATGAAGAACTGGCAAGACAAAGTGGTTGGGGCCATTGGCAGTAAATTGTGGAAATTCACTAGGGAGGTATAAAGATAGAGGAAGATAAAGGATAGTTTAGTAAGTTTATTTGTACAGCTCCGTTGCAGCATCCATTCCCAGTCAATGGTGATGAGTTATTTTCTTATTCTGGTACAGGGAAGGCACCTTTCTCAAAGAAATCTTTATGGCTTACAACAGGTAGAAGAGGGTAGTTCACATAGCCGTTTCCTGCATCTGCTGTTTCTCAAGTGACTGTAGCTCAAAATAAGTGACATGCCATATCAGCAGATTTTGGGGTGACATGGGCTGTTTCACTATAATAGGAAAGAAATCTGACTTTTAAACTCGGAATTAGAAAACACAAACTTTGACTATGTCTCACAATTTATGTGACTGATTTCATATTCTTTCACATCTATCTCATATTTTCTCATATTTTCCTCATAAATCTTCCCCTGGAATGTTGGGGAAATTTTGAAATGACTTGGGGGCATGCTATAATTTGAAAAGGAGAGAGATAGTCTCTCCAATTCTCTCCCTGCCTGCCTCAGTATATGCAGCTCTCCTCTGCTTCTTTTTTTTAATTTGAGTTGGAGTCTCACTCTGTCACCCAGGCTTGAGTGCAGTGGCACACAATCTTGGCTCACTGTAACCTCTGACTCCTAGGCTCAAATGATTCTCCTGTCTCAGCCTCCCAAGTAGCTGAGATTACAGGTGCATGCCACCATGCCCAGCTAATTTTTGTATTTTTAGTAGAGACGAGGTTTCACCATATTGGCCAGGCTGGTCTCAAGACAAACTCCTGACCTCGTGATCCACCTGCCCTGGCCTCCCAAAGTGCTGGGATTATAGGCGTGAGCCACTGCGCCCGACCAACTCTCAACTCTTAGTAGCTTAAGACAACAGGGATTTATTTCTTGTGCTTACTGCTTGTCAATCTGTATCACCTTCCCTCCAGGACCCAGTTTAACGGAGCACACACAGAAAAAGGTGCTGGTCACTAGGGCCGAAAGAACAATGGCTCTGGAAGGTTTTTCATGAGCAATTCAGTGTTCTAGTCTTGGAGCAATACATCTGATTTCTACTGTTAAATCTATGGCCAGAACTAATCATGTTCTCCCACTCATCACAAAGCCATATGCAACCCCTCTTTCCTGTACTCAGGAAGGAGTAATGGGAAGTATTTTGTGAACAGAAGTAATGACTTCAACAATTGGGACTATCAGTTCACAGTTGCAATCGAAAAGGAAAAAAAGCGAAACAGAAAAAGAACAATTGAAAGTACTTGCTTTCTCATCCATGAAAAAAGTTGATCAAAGCCTCTACACCAAAGAACGCCTGATAAGAAATTGTACATGCTGTTCTTTGTGAAAAACAGTGGTTGCTTTGGGCTTCTTTCTTTTTTTTTTTGAGACGGAGTTTCCCTCTTGTTGCCCAGGCTGGTGCAATGGCACCGTCTCGGCTCACCACAAGCTCTGCCTCCCGGGTTCAAGCGATTCTCCTGCCGCAGCCTTCCAAGTAGCTGGAATTACAAGCATGTGCTACTATGCCCAGCTAATTTTGTATTTTTACTAGAGACAGGGTTTCTCCATGTTGGTCAGGCTGGTCTCGAATTCCCAGCCTCAGGTGATCCACCTGCCTTGGCCTCTCAATGTACTGGGATTACAGGCATGAGCCACCATGCCCGGCCTGCTTTGGGCTTCTTATAGCAGTTAGGAGTGTATCAGTAAGCCTCCATGGCCTTCAAATGTTAAAGGCTTTCATCCCCCCTTGAAGAAAATACATAACTAATTAAAGAAATAAAAAAGAAGGGAAAAAGAACAAGAAAAATAACCACTGGTGTTTCTGAAAAGTGGTTGTGAGATACTTGACTGTCAGTGACTTCTAAATACATACCATGAAAACCTTACATTCCTATCTCATTTTGTGATGGTGTGGAAGGTACATTGCCTACCAGCAACCCTTGTAAATATCTGTGGATTTGAATTTCACAAATTGAATCCTAGACTGCTGAAGGCTTTGCTGCTAATGTCAAAGGGCTGGGGGCAACTACCACCAAACCACATGTGGGAGACTTTTTAGATGAGGAGATAGGAAATTCCTAAGAAAAGATTTTTTATAAAAGTCTTTCTAAGACTGGCTCTTTAGAGAAGCAGATTTTACATGTGTAATGGTGCAAAGTCCTAGCCACTGAGATTTCTCCACTCACAGAAAAAAAAAGAATGATGCAAGGGAATGAAACATGCCCTTGCCAAGCGGGTCAGCAGGGCACAGGGATGAGTTCCTCTTGATAGCACAGATTGGCTCCGATCTACTCAATTCTGTGGAGTCACAGTGCCCTACAACAGATTTCAGTTTCTGGAAAAGGAAGGGCCACCTTCAGGGTACCTGCTGTCCACCTTCTCTTAGATTAAGGTTAAGAACGAGCAGCCATTTGTGGGTACTGGCATGAGGTGTTGCTAGCTACCCACAAGTCAGCTCCAGGAAATGGCAGCATTTCCCATGCTTCTTACCCCGGGGGCCCTGAGTAGGAATGAAAGTTAGCAATTCTTAGGGGCATACTGAGAGCTACCAACGATACCTCTCACAAATCCCTCCCCCAGACATAAGGGGTCCCCCATGCCTTTGATGTATTTGGGAGCTGTGCTGTGTGTGTTCTGTTTGGCTCCCCAGTGGAGAATAATAAGAATAACAATGTAATAATACAACCCAGATGTCAGCACAGACCCTCTGTTTTCTGTCTTCCCTGAGATTTCTATATCTCCTCAGGGATCACTATCAGTTCAGGCCTGGCTCCTGGTTTCCACTTGTGGGAAAACTCACTCCGTATTCTCACCATAACCTCACATCTCCTATGCCAGTTCCTTTCTCTGTGCCCCATGCTCAACCAAATGCCATACTCATCCCCTTTTCTTTGAATTATATGGAAAAAAAAAAACCTTCATGGGGCCTTTATGTGTAACAGTCTTCACTGCACATTTGAGAACACAAATGGGGGTTTATATCCTAGCAGAGCAGATATTGTCAATGGAAAATGGAAACAAAACAAAACACAAAACTCAGTCTTCAGCCACCATGGTGTAGCTTGGCTATCATCTTTTGCTCTCTCCTTTACTTCTGGAGTCCCCCTCACCTACCCTCATAAATGGATATAGACACTACATCAATCTACTTACATATCCAAGGGCAAACTAACGAGCTCTTGCTCTGACAGCCTATCGACCCAGGGTCTCATCCCTTCCTGCCTACCAGTCTCTGTGACTGAAAGGGGCCCATACAGAGACTAATTTCCCAGGGATGTAAATGATGTCCTTCTCCTGTTCTTTTACCTTGGAAGGCAGATTTGATTATGGTCAGCTTTGATTCAAAGCAAAGTTTTTTTTTTTTCCTCCATTAGGAGAATAATAATGTAACTGAATGTTGTGAGGTGCTGATTGTTCTCTGCTTCACAATAGTATCACTTATTACTGATATCTTTTTCTGCCCCCAGAGGTTGCTGAAGCATGTAGCATATGCAGTAGATACAGAGCCCTGATAATACAATTACTAAATTCTCCAAGGTCAAGGGCTTGGTCTTAGGTTATGTGATTCCTGATCCTTGCCTTTTTCCTGCTAGAAAGGCCCAACTAATTTCACAATCTTTGTCAGTAAACGATATTAAAGGGGGTGCCAGAAGAGAAGATGATGTCTTTTGGGAAAAGGCTGAAATCATATTGTGAAAATCCTTCCTGCTGTTCTTCCTATTGGAGGGGAAGGACTTTGGACTTGTTTCTCTCCTTTTCCTGTACCCTTGAGGATGTCAGAACCATCTGTTCCCTCATCTAACCATGGTTAGATGCTGACAATGACTGCTTGTCTTAAAATTGATTACTATTAGACCAGCAGAGTGGTATTAATCAAGTGAGCAGGAATTTGTAGGAAAGGCATGGCTTAACTAGGAGAGGGAATGCCAGGGAGAAACCTGCATTTCCCACTATTTTTTTTCTTTTTTTGAGACACAGTTTCACCCTGTCGCCCAGGCTGGAGTACAATGGTGCGATCTCAGCTCACTGCAACCTCCGCCTCCCTGGTTCAAGCGATTCTTGTGCCTCAGCCTCATGAGTAGCTGGGATTACAGGCATGTGCCACCATGCCCAGCTAATTTTTGTATTATTAGTAGAGACGGAGTTTCACCATGTTGGCCAGGGTCAGTCTCAAACTCCTGGCCTCAGGTTATCTACCCACTTTGGCCTCCCAAAGTGCTGGGATTATAGTTATGAGATGCCACCACCCTCGGCCATTTCCCATTATTTTGTTGATAAAGACATTTGGATTTCCCTGCGTTAGGCAGATGTGGAAGAAGATGGAAGGGGAGAAAGCCTTCCTGTCAATATCTCCCAAAAGGCCTGGCCAGTGGGTGAGCGGATCTCAGTTACAAAAGACTATTGATTGAAGTTTCCAAGAAAAGGCCTGGGGAGGAGATACCAGAAGGCCAAGTTGAAGCTGGATTTTCATATCACAGACTGTATAGAGAAAGACGCTCTCAGGACCACCAGTGAGCCAAAGAATGCAATCCAGTACTTGAATGCCTGCCACACATTGGAGACCAAGGGTCCTACCATGTTGGCAGAGGAGAAGAAGGAGCAACCACCAGAAAGGGGATGTCAGAGTTGCTGTCAGCAGTTTGTGGTTTCCCTAATAAGTTAATGTTGCCCCTCTCTCTCTCACCCATTGACTGAAGCTTTGGGGTAGGCACAGGCTAGAGAATTGGAGAGAAGAAAGGGAGCAGACAATAGTGAGAAAGTAGATTTTGCCTTTAGTAACATGCTGGAAACAGTTCATTCTTGAGAATTTTTTAATTTTGTAAATTTCTTAAATTTTTGAGACAGGGTGTCATTCTGTTGCCTAGGCTGAGTGAGCTCACTGCAGCCTTGACCGCCTGGGCCCAAGAAATCCTCACACCTCAGCCTCCTGAGTAGCTGGGACTACAGGTGTGTATCACCACACCCAGCTAAACCTTATGTAGAGATCAGGTCTCACTCTTGCCCAGGCTGGTCTCAAACTCCTGAACACAAGCAATCCACCTGCCTTGGCCTTTCAAAGTGCTGCGATTACAGGAGTGAGCCACCACACCTAGCCCATTCTTGGGAATTTTGTTAGTTGTTGGTAGGCTGACTCAGCCAGGGTGGGAGTATTCAATATGGCACTCCATGCACAATGGGAATCAGCAAATGCTACAAACTGGGGCCTTTTAATTGTTTCTCTCCCAGAGAGCTGGTTTAAAGCACACCACTGCTTTCTCTCCACCCAAGTATTTGCTCTTGGGAGACAGTAAGAGCCTGAGGTGGCAACTCATCACCTGTTTTAATAACCAAAGGGAATTGAAGCAGTTTAACATTAGACTGAAATATAACTAGGGAATTTTCTCCTCACCAAGAAAAGGGAGGTCAACAAAACAAAATTGTTTCAGTTGTGAGAAAAAATACTATTCTATATTTTTACTTCAGTGGATTGCTATGCCTCTATTATGGATTGAATTGTGTCTCCCAATTCAAAAGATATGTTGAAGTCTAATTCCTAGACCCTAAAACTGTATTTGGAAATATTGTTTTTATAGAGATAATAAAATTAAAATTAAGTCATTAGGCCCTGATTCAATATAGCTGGTGTCCTTATAAAAGGAGAAACTTGGATACAGAGACAGACACACACCAAGGGAAGACAATGTAAAGACACATGAAGAGAAGATGTCATATGACCGAGTGATGCATCTGTAAATCAAGGAATGCCAAAGGTTGCCGGCAACCTCCAGGCACTAGGACAAACAGGAAGATGCTCCTTTAGAGTATCAGAGAAAACGTGGCCCTGCTAACCTTGATCTTGAACTTCTAGTCTCCAGAAATGTGAGATAGTACATTTCTGTTGCTTTATGCTAGTTTTCGGCACTGTTATGGCAGTTCTAGGAAGCAAATATGGCCTCCAAAATCCAAAATCCAATTACAATATACATATCAGTATGTGTATATTGTAATCATTGTAATCAATGATTACAATGTGTGTGGTGTGTGCCAAGTGCCTTGGTTTGTTTATTTATTTATTTATTTATTTATTTATTTATTTTTTTGGACTTGGAGTCTTGCTTTGTTGCCCAGGCTGAAGTGCAATGGCACGATCTTGGCTCACTGCAATCTTCGCCTCTTGGGTTCAAGTGATTCTCCCACCTCAGCATCCTGAGAAGTTGGGGTTACAGGCACCTGCTCCTGTGCCTGGCTAATTTTTGTATTTTTAGTTGAAACAGAGTTTCACCATATTAGCCAGGCTGATCCTCTAACTCCTGATCTCAGGTGATCCTCCCACTTCAGCCTCCCAAAGTGTTGGGATTACAGGTGTGAGCCATCGTGCCTGGCAGTGCCTTGTTTTCATTATGGGACTTCATCCTTAAAGAAGCCCTGTAAGGATGAAGCTTTCATTGGTGTCTGGAAGAGAGCATCATAAAATCTTGCAGGGAAACAACAGCCTCGAACAACTCAGAATGAGTAATGGGGAACTGTCAATAGATTTCTCAAGGCAGACCTTGAAGAGTTATCATTCTGTCCATTCCCATGCAGGACTCTAAATTCACTAAAAAAACTGGAAATGTATCTCTTGGCCTAAGGGAGAGGACAGTAGACAGGGAGATGATCATGGGCTACTCGACAAACAGGATAATCTCAGGCAATCTGCAATTGATGCAGGGTGGTGTAACTCTTAGGCGTTGAGTACTCCCGGGAGAAACGGGCTTAGATACATAGCTGGCTGGATGTTCCAGCTACCCTGGGCCAAATGCTTCTGGCTAAATTGTTTAGCAAGAATAAGAAACCAGGGGCACAGAGCAGAACCAAGTGGAGAAAGAAAAGTATTCTAAAAAGCCAGTCAGAGAGGTTGTGAAATGGTAGCAGGGCTGTGAGGGAAGTCAGATGGCGGGTGGGGGGTTGTGGATGAGCAAATTTTTGTCATAATTCTTGAGTGCAGAGACCAGAAGGATTACTCAGCAGGCCAACAAATATGGGGTCGGCTGTTTCTAATCTACTACACCCAGCTTGTTTTGCTTTGACTTAAGTCTTGAAGCTCTAAAGCTCATGACTTAAAATCTGGATAAAGGTCAAGGGTTTCAGTTCCATGCCAACTTTTGGGGTCAAAGTATCTGAAGTGAAAAGAGTTTTCATGCCTGCCAGAAGACAGTGGCAACAGCAAGGGTGTTCTGCCTTGGAGAGTATTCTGCTATAATGAGGATAACAGTGGAACCCTGGAAGTGGCAGAACTTACTCTCAAAGTTCAAAGATTTTGGTCTTTATATGGATGGAGAAGTTCTAGGTGATTACTGTGTTTTCCTCAGTTGATCTCTGATTCCTGAATAAATCTCACATTTTAGACCCATGAAAAGTCATTATTTATTTACTGTCTCTTTTATGCTGGGCTTTATGTGAACTGCTGGGGACATAAGAACAAAAATGTGCTTTTTTAAAATTATTATTTATTTATTCATTTTTTAGTCTGGGCACGATGGTTCATGCCTGTAATCCCAGCACTTTGGGAAGCCAAGGTGGATGGATCACCAGAGGTCAGGAGCTTGAGACCAGCCTGGTTAACACGGTGAAATCCCTGTCTCTATTAAAAATACAAAAAATTAACTGGGCATGGAGGCAGGTGACTGTAATTCCAGTTATTCAGGAGGCTGAGGCAGGAGAATCACTCGAACCTGGGAACTAGATATTGTAGTAAGCCAAGATTGCACCATTGCACTCCAGCCTGGGTGACAAGAGCCAAACTCTACATCAAAAAAAAAAAAGAAAAAAGTAAATGCACTTTTTGCTGTCAGTAAAAGTTAAGCAAAAGTCTTGTTGAGAGACTGATATTTAAATAACTATTATAATGCAATGTAAAAATTACTACAAGAGTTATGAACGTAGTGCTCAGGAAGCTTAGAGGAAGGAGAAACCAACTCCTAAATGATGGGAAATGGGCTGTCAAGGAAGGCTTCATGGAGGGTGTATGATTGTAGGATAAGGGCCCATGTAGTAGGTTGACAGGGCCCTCATGTGCCAGGTGGAAGGAAGCCATTTAAGTCTTTTCAGCTGTGCGGTAGCATGATTACATGTGCACTTTAGAAAAATCTCTATGGCAGCAATGTGGAGGATGAAGTGACAAAAATAGACACTTTGGTTCATTTTGTTCTAAATGCCAACTTTACCTTTAACTGTGTACACAGCTTACTGACTATACTCAAGCTACTAAATACATATTTGGAAATCCTGTGTCACATGCTGATACTAGCTTTGTCACTGATTCAGCATATACTTATCCTCCAGTGTGACGGGATTGTGTATGGAAACAGGTAAGACTGATGAATACTAGGCTGTGTTCAAGTGTACAGTCTCATGATTACCACCAATACTGTGGGCTCTCCCTCTTTTAGATGAATTTTTCTATCATATCTTTGGCTTTACAAAATACATTAACATAATTTCATAACTGATCACTTGGAACATGGTCATTTGGTGTTAAGCATTCTATCTGGCAAAATGAAAAATAAGATGGTAAGAGTTATCCTACAAAAATCCTAATGTTCTCAAGTTACTGCTGAAATTCTTTTTCTAGTAATTTAGAAAAAAGTTCCTATTTTCTTGTAGAAATAAGCCGATTAAAGAAAAATTTTAAAATAAAATAAGTTTTTAATGATTAATTATATTAAAATTTATTTCCTGTTTTACCCTATATTCTATAAGCCTGATTCTCGAACTTCATTTGGTGTGTACCAAAATCACCATGTGCACTTGTTAAACAGAGGTCTGTGTTCCACCCCCAGAGTTTCCGATTCAGTTCGTGGAATCTGAGAACTGGCATTTTTGACAAGTTCCCAGGGGATGCTGAGGCTGCTGGTCCAGGGACCATACACTGAGAACTATTGTTCTGAAATAATAACAGTTAATTTTTGTTGGGCACTTTCTGTGTTTTGTGTTCCAAATACAGGCTGAGTATCCCTTATCTAAAATGCTTGGGGCTAGCTGGATGCAGTGGGTTATTCCTGTAATCTCAGCATTCTAAAAGGCTGGGGCACGAGGATTGCTTGAGACCAGGAGATTGGGACCAGCCTAGGCAACATAGCAAGACCCTGTTTCTACACAAACACACACAAAAGTTGTCAGGCATGGCAGCATATGCCTATAGTCCTAGCTACTTGGGAGGCTGCGGGAGGAGGATCACTTGAAACCAGGAGTTCGAGACTAGCCTGGGCTAGTCTCAAACATAGTGAGACCCCATTTCTACAAAAGTTGTTTTAAAAATTGGCCAGCCTCAGTGGTTCACGCCTGGAGTCCCAGCACTTTGAGAGACTGAGGCAGGTGGATCATTGGAAGTCAAGAATTCAAGACCAGCCTGGCCAACATGGTGAAATTCCATCTCTACTAAAAATACAAAAATTAGCTGGGCAGTAGTGGCACACACCTGTAGTCTCAACTACTTGGAAGACTGAGTCTGGAGAATCGCTTGAACCCAGGTGGTGGAGGCTGCAGTGAGCCAAGATTGTGCCACTGCACTCCAGTCTGGATCACAGAGTGATACCCTGTCTCAAAAAAACCCAACAAAAGAAAACAAAAAAAACCCAAAAAACCAAAAACAAACACAAAAATTAGCTTGGCATGGTGGTGCATTCCTGTAGTTTTATATACTTGGGAGGCTGAGGCAGAATTGCTCAAGCCCAGGAATTCAAGGTTAGAATGAGCTATGATCTCACTACTGCACTCCAATGTAGGCCACAGAGCAGGACCCTTAAATGAAAACAAAACCAAAACCAAAATTCTTGGGACCAGAAGTGTTTCAGATTTCAGATTTTTTTGGATTTTGAAATATTGGCATGCATATAATGAGACATCCAAGGGATAGGACCCAAGCCTAAGCATAAAATGCATTTATGTTTCACATATACCTTGTATACATAGCCTGAAGGTAATTTTATGTAATATTTTAAATAACTTTGTGCACTTGTCAACATGAGGTCAGATGTGGAATTTTCTACTGTGGTGTCAGGTCAATGCTCAAAAAATTGCAGATTTTGGAGAATTTCAGATGTTTGGATTAAAAGGTGCTCATCCTGGACCTCACTTCTAGTAGCTCTTTTAATCCTCATGGCAATGCTAGGACACAGGTGTTTTTATATCATATTATTACAAATAAAGAAAGTGAGACTTGAGAAGTAATTCAACACACTCCAGGTCACTCAGCCAATTAGTGGCGGGCAAGAATTGAACCCAGATTCGATATGCGAATGACTTGCTGTGATTCTCCTGTGGGTGAATTTTTTTTTTTTTTTTTTTGGAGATAAGGTCTTGCTCTGTCACCCAGGCTGGAGTACTGTGGTGCGATCTCAGCTCGCTGCAGCCTCTGCCTCCCAGGTTCAAGCAATTCTGCTTCAGCCGCCTGAGTAGCTGGACTACAGGTGTGTGCCATTATGCTTAACTAATTTTTGTATTTTTAGTAGAGACAGAGTTTCACCATGTTGGCCAGGTGGGTCTCGAACTCCTGACCTCAGGTGACCCACCTGCCTTGGCCTTCCAGTGTTGGGATTATAGGAGTGAGCCACCACACCCAGCCCCTATTGGTGAATTTTTATTTCCCAAGTGTGACACCTATTCAGAGACTTTGGAACCCTGAGAACATTTTGTTGGTGTGTTTTGTGACTAATATTGCCTCGTTCTGAGATGAATGTCGTTCTTTGAAAAAACATTTGTATTTTTAGATAGAAATGTACTTCATCCCCAGTGAATATTTCTGACTTTAGAGAAATTGCCAAACCTGCTGACTCATAACAAAAATAAAGAGCATCTACTATTCAGTTTATGGCTTTTTGTTTTGGGAGGTGGTAGGAGGAAGGCTAGATTACCACCCACTATAGATCATTTTCTTTTCATTTTATTTTAATGCCATTTACAGTAGTGTGTATGGAGGTGGGCTTGAGAGCTTTGCGGAGATTATTTTTTCAGTAGTACAGATGGCTCTGATAAATATTTAAGGCATCTTGGGAAACAAGAGTATGATCCTGACCCAGGGGAAATTGGTCATGTAAATCACTTTGTTTCAAGTGCTTTGGCCTCTGAGCATCTCAAATGGACACATACTTTATTGGCTTATTAACTCATTGCTGGAGTCACTGAAGGCCCAAACTACAACTTCATGCCTGACCACACACCAAGGCTTTTTTATTGCTTCATTTTCTGGCTTTCTGCCTATTCTCCTCTCCCTACCCATAACCATATGAGTGTAATGTCCAGCACACTAACTTATTCCTTCTCTCTCCCCACTACACACACACACACACACACACACACACACACACACACACATGCACACACACACACACACACACAGCATTTTGCATGGATATGTTAAGTCAGACAAATTTCTCTGTTCTGAAGGCTTATCTCTGTAGAGAACCTTACCATGTCAATGTTGCATTCAGTTTTTTTTTTAAATCTTTCTTTCTCACCCAGGCTGGAGTGCAGTAGCACGATCTCGGCGCACTGCAACATCCACCTCTCGAGTTCAAGCGATTCTCCTGCCTCAGCGTCCTGAGTAGCTGGGATTATAGGTGCCCACCATTGCACCCGGCTAGTTTTTGTATTTTTAGGTAGAGGAAGGGTTTCACCATGTTGGCCAGGCTGGTCTCGAACTCCTGACTTCGTGATCTGCTCGCCTTGGCCTCCCAAAGTGCTGGGATTACAGGTGTGAGCCACCACACCTGGCCTATTTTGCTTATTTTTCTTGTTTATTGCTTTCTCTTTCCACAAGCATTATGAGCAGAGAGACATTTTATCTATGTCGTTTATGGCTATATTCTCAATGTGTATAGCAGTGCCCCAACACATTGCCGTCATTAAAGAAATGCTGGTTGGGTGAATTCAGAAATAACTTAGTAAATAGATGAACCATGTTGGTTTAATATTCATCATCAGAACTTAAAAACAGTTTAAAGAACCTCGACTGAGTTTTGTACAATGAGTAGTGATAAGATGGGACAGAGGTAATTCTTTTGTATCTCTGAGGCTTCCCATTTCATAAGGAAAATAGAATAATATGTGTTTACACATGCTCTGTTCAATATCTGAAGAGTATATATCATCAGTATAGAAAATAGGCAACACATGTTAAAGGGAAATTTTGTAAAAATTCTAGATGATTTTTAAGGTATGTATGGTTTAATCGTTTATATGCTATTTTCTTCTCTTAAAATGAAATAATGTGAATGAAAAAATAAACTTTATGGTAGTTTATAAGTAGTTTCTGAAAAATTCAGACAACAAAATTGTCTCTAACATAAGCCAAAAACAATATAAAATTTAATCATGACATGGATTCAGAAAGACAATCACTGCTCATCATATCACAAGGAATCCAAGCAACTGAGGTGTTATCATTCATCTATTGCTGCATAACAAATTGCCCTAAAGTTTAGCAGCTTAAAACAACAACAGTGTATTGTTTCATAGACTCCTGGGGATGAGGAATCCAGAAGCAGAGTCATTGGGTGGTTCTGGCTCAAACTGTCTGTATTCATTTGCTAGGGCTGCTGTCATAGACTACAACAGTGCAGGCGCCTTAAATAACAGAAATATACATTCTCAGAGTTCTGGAGGCCAGAAGTCCAAGACCAAGGTTTCCTCTGAGGTCTCTGTCCTCGGGTTGCAGATGCTTGTCCTCTTGCTCCCTCTTCACATGGTTGTCCCTCTGTGCACATGCACCCCTGTATCTTTTTGAAAATTTGTAAATATTCCAGTCATATTAATTTTTTTTTTTTTTTTTGAGATGGAGTCTTGCTCTGTCACCCAGGCTGGAGTACAGTGGCACGATCTTGGCTCACTGCAGCCTCTGCCTCCCAGGCTCAAGTGATTCTCCTGCCTCAGCCTCCTAAGTAGCTGGGATTACAGGCGTGTGCTACCATGCCTAGCTAATTTTTGTATTTTTAGTAGAGATAGGGTTTTGTCATGTTGCACTGGTCTCGAACTGGCCTCAAGTGATCAACCTGCCTTGGCCTCCCAAAATGCTGGGATTACAGGTGTAAGCCATTGCACCCAGCCCCAGTCAGATAAAATTGTAATCTCACTTTAACTTAATCACCTCTTTGAAAGCCCTATCCCCAAATATAGTCACATAAATAGGGCCAAGCTGTATGGCCTCATTTAGCCTTAATTACTTCTTTAGAGGCTCTATCTCCAAATACATCCACATTCTGAGGTGGTGGTGGTGGGGTTAGGATGTCAACATGTGAATTTAGAGGGTCACAATTTAGCCCATAGAAGCCTGTCATAAGGTTGTAGTCAGCTGTCAGTTGGGGCTGCAATCTCATCTGATGGGTAACTGGAGAAGGATGGGCTTCCCAGCTCACTCGTGTGGTTGTTGGAAGACCTCAGTTTCTTCTGGCTGGAGACTTTATTTCTTGCCATGTGGGCTTCTCCATAGGCTGTCCAGATTACCTCATGACATAGAAGCTGGCTTCCCCAAAAGCATGGGGTGGGGGTTGAGGATGGGATAAGAGACAGGGAACCCAAGACAAAACACACAGTCTTCTTATAACTTAGGTTTAGAAATAATATATCAGTACCTCTGCCACATTCTATTGGTCATACACACTAATGCTGGTAAAACATAGGAGTGAACCATACGGGGGAAATGGGGTCATTGGTGGTCATCTTTGAGGCTGGCATTGTGGTCACTATGGAGGTTTTTAGCAACAAAAATAATGTCTTAGGAAGATTAATCTGCTCCAATTGTGAAAAGTAAAAGTAGATTGAGATGCAGGAGTTAGGCTTTGCTTGATCCAGGATTCAGATAAAATCACCAAGATCCATATGTCAGGTCTGCTTTCTTTGTGTGGCTCTGCCTGTGGCTCCATAAGAAGCACAGAAAAAAGAGAAATGGTCTGTTAAACAGAAATAGTGGAAAAGCTTCATTCCCAGAAAATATCTTCTTCCATCTCATTGGCCTGAGTTCAGTCATGTTCCTATTCTTCAACCAATTATCATGTCCAGGATATGAAATGGCTGCTTGGATTTAGGCACTATGGTAACACTGATATCACACCTAGAGAAAGAAACAGATGAATTTCAGTCAAATTCCATTCTACTACTTTAAGGTTTCATATCTGGATGGCTAGAGAGTAAGTGTTGCAGGCCTGGTGTGGTGGCTTGTGCCTGTAATCCTAGCACTTTGGGGGCCAAGGTGGGTGAATCACTTGAGGACAGAAGTTTCGAGACCAGCCTGGCCAATGTGATGAAACCCTATCTCTACTAAAAATATAAAAAATAGCAGGGCATGGTGGTTCATGCCTGTAATCCAAGCTACTTGGGAAGCTGAGGCAGGAGATTCACTTGAATCCGGAAAGTGGAAGTTGCAGTGAGCTGAGGTGGCACCACTGCACTCCAGCCTAGACGACAGAGTAAGACTCCATCTTAAAAAAAAAAAAAAGAGTAGGTTTTGCAATTAGTGGAAATGCCAATAATGTTTATTTAGTGGTGATATGCATGGTTCAGTCCTTTAATTTAATTATACTATGCAAATTTAAAATAACTCAAATACAGCTATTTTTTTCTCACATCATAGGGAGAATACAAAGTCCCTCAGTAATCATTCTTTAAATAGATATTTTTCTTCTTCTTTCATCTACTGCCTTCACCAATGCAGTTACTTTCTCTTAACAGTTTTTTTTCTCCAAATAAAAACAAAACCACCACCACCATCAAGAAAAATCTCAAGTACCTGCTAACTCTGATCTTTCTCATCTGCTAATATTCTCTTCCTCCCTCACTCCTCTCCTCTTTTCTTCCTTTCCTCCTTCCCCAACTCTCCATCTCACCTCCCTCTCCCTACCTCCCTTTCTTTCTACCTTTTCCTCTTCTATTCCCCTTCCTTCTTTCCTTCCTTCCCTCCTTCCTTCCTTCTTTTCCTCTTTCCTTCCTTCCTTTTTTCCTCCCTTCCTTCCTTCCTTTCTTCCTTCCTTCCTTCCTTCCTTCCTTCCTTTCTTCCTTTCTTCCTTCCCTTCCTCCCCCCTCTTCCTTCTTTCCTATTTTTTTTTTTTTTTTTTGCTATTAAAAACACCTCAAACTGGCTGGGCATGGTGGCTTATGCCTGTAATCCCAGGACTTTGGGAGGCCGAGGTGGGCAGATCACTTGAGGTCAGGAGTTCGAGACCAGCCTGGCCAATATGGTGAAACCCCATCTCTACTAAAAATACAAAAATTAGCCATGCGTGGTGGCATCGCACTTGTGGTCCCAGCTACTTGGGAGGCTGAGGTGGGATAATCACTTGAACCCAGGAGGTGGAGGTTGCAGTGAGTGCCAGTGCACTTCAGCCTGGGTGATAGAGTAAGACTCTGACTCAAAACAACAACAACAACAAAAACAAACTGACAAGGCAGGACTTCCTTGAAAGACAGAGGAAAGGAAAAGACTAAGGGCAGTTATACCAAAACTCTTTTTAATAGGTAGGCAAGGAAAAAATTGGGAATCTTTATACATCAATAATTTTATTCTCGTAATACTTGGAAATCATGACTAGCTCTTGCTCTTTTTCAACATCTAATTTTTATCATTTCCGCATCCAATTCAAGCACTTCCTTTGTACATGCCTTTTTTTCTTTGCCTGAAATATTATCTCCTTCCATCAAATTAACTTTTCCGCCCACCTGGTGACCCTCTCTTCTTCAAGCCTTACTCATCAAGAAGACTTCCCTAGCAACAGAAGGCTCTGCTACCAACCCCACCTTTATGCTCTCTGGACTACCTCTTGGCCTTGTACATTTCTATTAAGTTGTAACTTTTCATTTTTGTTACACATCTATTGGCTCTACTTAGTGAACTATTTGAGACCAGAACGCCATTTTGCATACCTAGCAGAACACGTAGCACATAGTAGACATTTCATAAACCCTTAGTGATTGAATAAGTCAATGGTGAATAAAATTTTTAGAAATTTCTTTTGTATTTGAGTTGGCGATTTTAAACTTGATTTTGAAAATATTGGACTATAGCTTGGAAGAAGACTATACTCATCGGGTTTCTCAAGAGAAACAGAATCAATAAAGATATACATTTATTATATAATTCATTATAAGAAGTTGGCTCACATAATTGTGGAGGCTGGCAAGTCTCAAGACCTGCAGTTGGCAACCTAGAGACCCAGGAGAGCCAATGGTGTAGTCCAGGCTCAGCACAAAGGTCTAAGAACCAGGCGAGCCAATGGTATAGTTCTAGTGTGAAAGTCTGCAGGCTCCCAGACACAGGAAGAAGCCAATGTTTCAGTTCAAGTCTGAGGTCAGGAAACACCAAGGTCCCAGCTCAAACGCAGTCAGAAGGAATTCTTTCTTACTCAGCCTTTTCGTTCTATTCAGGCTTTCAACAGATTGGATGAGGCCCACCCACAATCTGCTTTACCCAGTCTACTGATTTAGATGTTAATCTCATCCAGAAACACCCTCACAGACACACCTAGAATAATGTTTGACCAAATGTCTGGGTACCCTTTTACCCAGTCAAGTGGATGCATAAAATTAAACACCATAAAGACTAAAGCCTGTAGATGAAGCACCCATAAAGACTAAAGCCTGTAGATTGGTAGCACCTCACAGAGGAGAGAGCTAATGCTGTAATAATGTCTCTGAAGCCAGGAGAAAAAGGCTAGAAAATACAGGATCTGGGATGTTTCCTTAGAATCCTTGCCTGAAGGCCAAGGAGATGAGGAAGCAAATTTTCTCATACAGAGTGGTGGCATTGAGCTAGATAATTTTGAAGATCCTTCCAGTTCGAAAACATCTGTTATCTCCCTACTTTGGGGTTTCAAAACTGGGTAAACGGAAATACTAAGAGAAGTGGATGATGTCAGAAGATTTTGGAAGGGAACAATGTCTTGTTATCTACCAGTTGCATGGAAACTACTTATTTATAAGATTTAAAATTCTACATATATTCCTTCAGGAAAAGTTATTGGCTTTTTACAAGTTGCAGCTTTAATTGTATTATGGGAAACATGATTTATTATTAGGTTCTTTGGAGAAATTTCTTTCCTTCAATTAGAAGCACCCATGAAGATTATGAAGAAGAGTTGGTCATAGAACTATAAGAAGATCATAGAATATATGGCACTATAGAAGCCAAAGGAAGAGGTAAATTAAGAGGCAAGAAATGATGGAAAAGTGTTTTGCTACAGAGAGGTAAAGGTTGATAAGGCTTGAGGAAAAGGCCATCGGATTTGGTGATTAGGATATTAAGGGCAAGTTTCAGCTAAGTCATGGGAAACTGAGCATGAGTTAGGTCCCTGTTGTTTGATATTATGACATTGTGGTGAATTTAGTAATTAAAGTCTTCTAAAATGGTCTCAGTGCTTTGCAGCTTGAGGACATGAGCAGAGAGGGTAGGGGGCAGGAGGAATGGGGAGCATGTCTACGACTGAGAGTTGAAGGCTTGAATGGTAAGATAGGCTTGAGGATTGTGGTTTGTGACAGCATTAAAATATCTGAACATGGGATTTTGTTTTAGAAAGGATACAAATGAAGTTAAAAACCAGAAGAGGGTCTAGGGTGGGATTTTTAAGCTCCATTCTTTGGAGTCTTGAATCGTAGATTAGAGAAAAGACCATTCACTGCTGATCTCAAGATCTTCTTCTGTTAAATATTACAGCACATTTAGTTTGACCCGTTTCATATATGAGGGCTCTATGTGGCTATTTTCTGTCCTGCTCCATCCCCACTGCCACTCTCCTTCTTTCTCCATGTTGCATTATGATCTGGAGGCTGACTGACCTATATGGACCATATCAGTGGGCTGCTTTGCCCTCCTGCTTCTGTTTGGATTTTGCCCTTAGGGAGCACTAGCATGAGATTGCAGGGAGGGAGAATGGGAGGCAAGGTATAATCTGCTGTGACTTATAGGGTCATCTGGGTCCTTCCCCCTTCAGGCCTAGAGTTGGCAATAATGCCCAGTTTTCTTAGGCCCTTGAAGTTTCTCTATACCCTGCTATACCTGTGCAATTGCCTACATACTTTACTCAGTGTATCCTTTATTTCTTCAAATTGCCCAAGTTGAGTATTCCATCTGGACCCTTTGACAAAGTTTTGTGTAATCTTTTATTATAAAAAATAGTCATCACTTAAAAAAAAATCTTTGAAACCAGTAAACTGGGACAGAGGTTGTCAAACTTATGGGTCATACAATCTGTGTTACCACCACTCAACTCTGCTATCTCAGTGAGGAAACAGCCATAGATGTTAAGTAAGTGAATGACTACAGCTGTGTTTCAATAAAACTTTATTTACAAAAACAGGCAGTGAGTTTTGTTTTTGGCCCATGGGCTATACTTGAAAGACCAGTGATCTAGGACATGAAGTTTTCCATTTACTCTATGAGAGTGGTTCTCAACCTGGGGTAATTTAGCTCCCTAAGGGACATTTGGTAATGTAAGACATTTTTGGTAGTCACAACTGGAGGAGGAGTGCTACTGGCATCTAGTGGATAAAATCCAGGGATACTGCTAAACATACTGCAATGCACAAGACAGCCCCCACAACAAAAATTACCCTGCCCAAAATGTCAATAGTGCTGAGGTTGAAAAATGCTGGTCTTGAAGATGTTAAGGAGATTGTCAGTTTGTTCATCATATCGCTGTGGCTTGGCAAAAAGAATCACAGAGTTAATTTTGTAACTATGAAGGATTGTTAGGAGCTGAGTTTTTTCCAGTTCTTATTTTAAAATTATTTTATAGTACTTTTTATAAAAAAGTGGTATAAGTTGTATTTATTCAGAAATGTGATGGATTTTTTTTTTTTTTTTGATGGAGTTTCACTCTTGTTGCCTGGGCTGGAGTACAATGGCACCATCTTGGCTCACTGCAACCTCTGCCTCCAGGGTTCAAGTAATTCTCCTGCCTCAGCCTCCTGAGTAGCTGGGACTACAGGTGTTTGCTGCCACACCTGGCTAATTTTTGTATTTTTAAAAGAGACGGGGTTTCACCATGTTGGCCAGGCTGGTCTCGAACTCCTGACCTCAGATGATCCACCCACCTCAGCTTCCCAAAGTGCTAGAATTACAGGAGTAAGCCACTGCTCCTGGCCCAGAACCATGATGGTTTCTTCAGCAATTTTGTCACCCCTCTAGTCATTAGTCATATTAATCATCTTAACTTAGTCTTTTTGACCCCTGATTATCTTTTGGGTGGGCAGTGAAAGTATTCATACCTCTTTTAGCAAAAAAACTATGACTTCTTGGATTTCCTTTGCTTGCTGATTAAGAGTATGGACTATCTGGTGAAAGACTCAGATTTGGCTCAGTGGAATGAATGTGAGAATGGTATGAGTGTGGATGGTGGGTGCTGTGTGGGTTGGGGATGGGTGGCTGACTTCCTCCACCAAAATAAGAATACTGAAAAGTGTGTTTTGTGTGTGTGTGTGTGTGTGTTGGGGGAGGAGTGGAACTGGTATGGCTAGACGGGATTAACGAAGATCTCAGGAATTGAGAGAGACTGGGGACATTTTATCAATGGTGAGAAGGAGGAAGGATGACAGCTGGGAAAATTAGTGATTGGAAAAGGTAGGCTGGGTAGTGTGCCCGTGAGCTAGTCCTTTTTGTTATATTCTTCTGGGGCTCTATGTTTAAAACTGGATACTTTAACATTTCAGAATAAGAAGGAGAGGAATAGATGGTAACTGATGTGGGCTATTGTACTGTGAGTTTTAAATGAACCTATATATTAGCCTAAAACTATTGAACCTGAGCAGAACTGCAACGTTAGTATGCCTGAACTGAACAGATATTTCCTTTGACTAATGTCTTTGTTCAATGACCAGCGACCATGAAACTCCCCACCTCCGCCCCACACTGTTCGTTTGTGTCCAGTTTGAAGAACAATGACACATGGAGGTCTGTGTCTAGATGACGTCATAATTTTGATCAGCTGGAAATCCTGGCAGTGGCCTTGAAGAGATGCTTAACTTTTGGAAAGTACTTCTTTATTGCAACCAAAGCTATTAAGTTTAAAGATTCATAAAGATGAGATAAAGAGTCATAAAGCCCTTTTGAAATTCATACACAGTGTGTTAAGTGGATTTAATTGCTGTTAGTTAAATGTGGTGATGTTAAAGCAATGTCTATACACTGGCAAAAATCAGATCATCAACTGCTTAATGAGGGACAAAAGTCTTGAGAAAAACAGTGGAAGAAATGCTGCTTATATGTAATTTGTGATTAATTTTTGCAAGGTTTTCAAGGGAATGACTTGGCCTTAAAATATTACAATGAAAAACAGCTTTATACCTTTGTCCAATCTTCTTAAAATTAGAGTCCATTTTTGCTAGTACATACCTTTTATTATAGGGTAATTTCTTTTTTTTTTTTTTCCCTTGGAGACAGACTATTGCTCTGTTGCCCAGGCTAGAGGGCAGTGGCGTGATCTTGGTTCACTGCAACCACCGCCTCCCAGGTTCAAGGAATTCTTGTGTCTCAGCCTCCCGAGTAGCTGGGATTATAGTGCCTGCCACCATGCCTGGCTAATTTTTTTGTATTTTAGTAGACACAGGATTTCATCATGTTGCCTAGGCTGATCTCAAACTCCTGAACTCAGGCAATCCACCCACCTCAGCCTCCCAATGTGCTAGGATTACAGGTGTGAGCCACCGCACCCAGCCAACTATAGGATAACTTCTAAACTTAAAATCCTTGAAAGATCATTTTAGAATAATTCTGATCCTGCATACCAGTGAAAGAAGTATAATTGAAACATTAAACCAAATTTGTTTGCAACATTAAACCAAAATTAAGCCGAATTAGATCTGTATATTAAATAGCTTAATCTTAATTCTAGTTAATATTTATAATTTCCTATATGTCAGGCAATATACTAAACAACTTACATGAATTACTATTTTAATTCTCCTGATAAACTGGAGGGGTGTGCAATTATTGTCATATCCATTTTATAGATGCTGAAAACTGAGTCATAAAGAGGTTATGTACTTGGCTCAAAATCATGCAGCCAGTGATACTGTTGGAATTTTCACCCAAACAATTTAATTTTAGAGCCTAATTTTCAACCACTCTCTTAGACTGCTTTCCTTTTCTGTGCTTTTGATGATGAATATGAGAAGATAATTTTGAGGGCATTATGGTATGTTGAGTCTTAAAAACCCAGGTAATAAGTCCCATCTATAATACAAATAAGCCGTGTGATCTTAGGGAAATCACATAACTGCCTCTGTAAAATGAGAGATTATATTAAGTGATTCCCAAAATGTCTTTAATGTGGTGATTCCATAGTAATGTATAGGTTTTTAAAAAACCATATCCTTCTATCAAATGGTCATCCTTTAGCATTAAATTGTTTGAAATAGATACTTCCCAAATTCACCGAATAGTTTTCCAATCTCTCTTTTTGCTTTGACACCTTTTTCTCCTTTGAGAGAGGGTCTCACTCAGTCACTCAGGCTGGAGTTCAATGGCTCCATCTCAGCTCTCTGCAACCTCCGCCTCCCGGGTTTAAGCAATTCTTGTACCTCAGCCTCCTGAGTAGCTGGGACTACAGGCACCTGCCACCACACTCAGCTAATTTTTTTAAGTAGAGACAGGGTTTCACCATGTTGACCAGGCTGGTCTTGAACTCCTGACCTCAGGTGATCCCTCCACCTCAGCCTCCCAAAGTTCTGAGATTACAGGCATGAGCCACTGTGCCCGGCTATTGACCCCATTTGTTGATGCTTAGGGGTGAAATTGGAAATTCTACTGCTAAAAGGAGAATATTACTTGAGTCATTCGTCTGTCATATATGGGATGTTTGCCAGTATAAAACATTCCCGGAAATTATAACTGTAAAGGCCCTAGCAATGATTTAATGCGGTCTCTTCATATTGTAGATGAGGAAGCTGAAACTGTGACAGGGTCAGGGACAGGTAAAAATCACAAAGTTGGTTTACAGCAGAACTGTGCTACAATTATCTGGATTCAGATCTAAGGCTCCTCCAAATGAATCACAACCACTGTCTACCTTTATAACTCCAGATCATGAAAGGTCACTGTTTTAGTCTGGGTAGTATAGTGGAACAGAAAGACCTTGGTTGAATCTCAGCTCTACTGTTTACAAGATGTGAAATGGGGAAATCTAAAATGAATATGCATTCCCAAAAACACACATTACATACATATATGTAATGTTCAGGATCATCAGACTGAACTTTAGAGCTTAGTACTAATGTACAGTCAAGGTTGTGTTAGTACTGAGCAGTATATCTTTTTATTGTTGAAGTCCAGTAAGAACACAGCAGATATCACTCTAATTTGTAAGTGATGCATTTTCCTAAACTCAGTGCCAAATAATGGAATGCACTAGAATACTGCAGAACAGGACTGTGAATAGATGAAGGTAGTTGGAAAATCAATCCTTTTAAGGGCACAAAAGGATGAATGAACCACATTCCAAAGAACCTGCTCCCACCCACTGCTGTTCCCACTCCCACTGTAGTCGGTAGCATGTTCATAAGGAAGGAGCTGGCTAGCTTTTATGGGAGCCACATCATCCGTCAGATCACGTTAGTGTTGTTGCTTTGAATGTTGTTACCTTTGTAGGTCTGTTTGTTTTGACTTTGTAAAATTGTTTAGTCTTGCTATTATACAAGGACTATAATCATAAGGCATTTATATCTTATTTTGTATTACATATTTAAGCAAAATTAAGTTAAAAATTAGAGAGATATATTGGATTATTTTTCCTTCAAGAGATATTCATTTATTTCCTTCTGGGCATGAAAAATGCTTATGTAATCCTGTATGTGATCTCCTTTTAAATGTTTGAGATTTTCTCTGACTGTCACATGATGGCAGCTGCAAGTTGTAAATATATTAAATGAGATAATACCAAATGGCATAAGAACACCTGAATTCAGTAATATTCCAAAATAACTTGTATTTTATTCATCACAAGGCATTTATATAAATTAAAAAGTAATAGCATCTGAAAACATGAAAATAATTGTATTCAAGGCTATTTACTGCAGCATGATTTTTAAGAGAAAAGACTGGAAACAACCCAAATATCCACTAATTGAGACTGCTTGAACCCAAGATGTTATGTCCACATCACACAGCTGAAAGAAGGAATGAGGTCTGTTTCTGTTCATTGCCGGGGTAATCTCCAGGAAGCATTGTTAAGTGAAAGAGCAAGATAGAGAAAATGTGAATAGTGGTTACCATTTATCCAAGAAGTGTGTGTGTGTGTGTGTGTGTGTGTCTGTGTGTATATGTGTGTGTGGGTGATCTCCAGCAGGAAAGAGAAAAAAGAATGGTGAAGACAGGGATAGGAGCAAGACTTCTCAAGATTTATCTTTTTTTTTTTTTTTTTGAGACAGAATCTCACTTTGTTGCCCAAGCTGGAGTACAGTGGCTTGATCTTGGCTTACTGCAAGCTCTGCCTCCCAGGTTCAAGTGACTTTCTTGCCTCAGCCTCCTGAATCACTAGGGATTACGGGGTCCCATCACCATGCCCAGCTAATTTTTGTATTTTTAGCAGACACTAGGTTTCACCATGTTGGCCAGGCTGGTCTCCTGGCCTCAAGTGATCCACCTGCCTTGGCCTCCCAAAGTGCTGGGATTATAGGTGTGAGCCACCATACCTGGCTGTCTGGATCTCTTTTTAGTACATTTGACTTTGAAACCAAGTTAGTATTTTCTATAATTAAGAAAAAAATAGAATAAAAAAAGGAACAGTTTATAAAAAGGAAGTCAAAAGAAACACATTAACCTAACTGTGAGTTGAGTTGGTAGCATAACCACACAGACAGAAATTATTTTACGTGACTTTAAAACATACCATTTTGATTGTGTATCCCTAGTGAGATATAAATAAAGGTAAAAAGAACTGTAACAGGGAGAGAGATCCAAGATGGCTGCGTAGCAGCAGCTCAGGATTGTAGCTCCCAGTGAAAGCACGGAGAGTGAGTGGATACCAAAATTGCAGGCGAATTTTTGATTCCCACAAACTGGGAGATTCCCGGCGAAGGAGCCACATGGGTTGCCAGCGCGACTCTTTTGGCCGGCGCGGCGCTTCTCGGTGCGGAGTATACAGGACTGGGTGCCTAACTTTTAGTCGGGCTCCGCTGGTCCCATCCCCACAAGGAGAACAACAGTTGGAAGTGCTGAGGACCGAGAGCAAGCATAGCTGAAACCGGGAAGGCCCAGCTCTGTGGGGAATGGGCGCCCCCCGAAGGAAAACTAAGAAACAGAAAAAACTTCATCACCAACAAGCCGGACGTCCACTCAGAGACCCAATCTGAAAGTCGGCAATTACAAAGACGACAGGTGGATAAATCCACAAAAATGGGAAGAAACCAGTGC
>CAUYQU010023646.1:0-47928 GCA_963574635.1 Cheracebus regulus | reverse complement strand
TTAGCTGGGTGTGGTGGCCGGTGCCTCTAATCTTAGCTGCTCCAGATACTGAGGCAGGAGAATCTCTTGAACCTGGGGGTTGGAGGTTGCAGTGAGCCGAGATCATGCCACTGCACTCCAGCCTGGGCAACACAGCGAGACAGAAAGAAAGGAAAGAAAGAAAGAAAGAAAGAAAGAAAGAAAGAAAGAAAGAAAGAAAGAAAGAAAGAAAGAAAGAAAGAAAGAAAGAGAAAGAAAGAAAGAAAGAAAGGGGATCAGCTTCTATGAACTCACACAGAGAAGGTTGTGGGTGAGCTTTTCCTCTGGGACCCACTCAACTCCATTTGTGTTCCCAAAGATATCACAGCAATAAGAACAGTCTGGATTGAAAGATTCAAAAGATGGTTTTCATATACCCATTAAACACCGCTGGGGACTTTGTCCCAGAGGAAAAGCCCACCCACATACTAAAAACACATGCTCACCTTTCCCACCCTTAGTCCTTATATCTAGAATAAAGATAGAGTATTTTGACTACATTGTCAAGATGATTATTTCAGTTCTTCAGTTTACTTTTACCTACTTAGAGAGACCTGAATGCAGCACGTGAAAACATGTGTCTCACTGATACTTTCTGCTGCACAAATGCAGCATCGGTCATGATTATCCTCAAACCCAGGAGGGCTCCTTTGGATATAGTAATACCATGTTAATTTCAAATAAGATGCAGTTTCCCTCAAAAATCCTCATCTATGAAATAAGCTCCAGAGATTTTCAAGCAAGTCCAGTAGGTGGGAAATGATATCCTTGTAATGGGTAAGGAGCCATCTCATGCGGATAACAGAGATAGACCAGTTGGATCTATGTCTAAGATGAATATCTCCTGCCCATCCAAATTGTTTCTACTTTGGTAAACTATTGGCATAATTGAAATAATTTTTAAATCATTAAAATAAATAATTCACCCCCTTTTCCAGGTATGCACCCTATCAAGTATGTTTAAAAGGGTGAGGCTTACTTAGGTGAGGAAGAAAATAGAAATGAAAAAGGTGGGAGTTGAGGGGAGGGTGATGAGAGAAATAGGAGAAATTTAAATTATCTGAGTCTGAGATCAAAATACTATTTATGGGGAGAGTCCATTGACACAACATCAGCAGAATGTGCAGTTTGATTCTCAGTTCTCCAGGGCAGTGCTGGATCTGTGCTATGCACATGTGTGCTCTCTCACTACTCCTGCTGTGACCCACAGTGTGCATTTGCTGGTTTAGGAGAAGGACTTGGCCCCTTTTTAGAGAGAAGTTCACTGACTCACACACAACTTGAACTCAAGACCTTGCTCTCATTGATTCTGGACCAGCTCATCTCTGTTTTGCTAGATAAGATTGCATTAACCAGGCAATATTTTTCTCAAACATCACCAGGAGAGGAAACATCAAATTTAACACTGCCAACCTATTTCAATGTTTAACATAAATTAATAATGTAATTAACAAATGTAAGTAAGTTACATTTTTAAGAACATGGTTGAGGATTTTTAAAAAGATAGTTTTTCTTTCCTACCCTTTTCCTATACTCGTTTGTAGTTGGCTTATTTTCTTTGGCCCTCAGTGCATGCTGCAAACTCCTTTCCCTCCTGGTCTGATTCAGTTGCAGAATATAAAACCTTTGTTTTTAGGTCTGTGTTCTGATTTGGGTTAGGATTTGAGTTCATTTTTGAATTAGCCACCTAGAGATTTCAAACCATGAAATCAGAAAATATCACAAGCAAGTGGGCATTGTTTACCCTATTTCTTAATGTCTTATGCCCTCTGGTGGTAAAATCAGGTGACCTCCTATATTTTTCTTTGAATTCTCCAAAGCACGGTATTTCATTAAAATAAGACAGCTCTCTCCCTTTCTCTGCCATTGTGAATACAGTTGACTCCATTCCTCACTGTGTCTTCTCGCAAGTTTTTTAGTATCAGGCAATTTCTAACCAAGAAATAAAAGCAAAATCTTCCCATTCCCTAGTGGAATCAGACGAAAATTGGTCATAAGAACATGTACAATGCCAAGAGGAGACATTGGAGAAGAACCCAGCTGGGTCAATAAGGACTTGCACATGAGATGGCACTCAGATTCATGCTGTGTTGGGGTCACTGGCATCTTGCAATATCAACTTGAAAACGTTGCCACTATCTGTATTGTCAGACATGTTTTATTGAAAAAATGATTTTTATCTGTGCTTCTGTGTTCTGCACTAGGTTGGTTCCATAATAAATATGTGAGAACTTTTGTTTGAAAAAAAAGTTAAGACAGCATTCATCCTGATTAGCAAGTTATTGAAAATGTTTGTATATATATATATATATATATATATATACACACACACACACACATATATACACATTATATATGTGTGTATATACATATGTGTGAGTATATATGTGTGTATATATGTGTGCATGTGCTCTGGTTTATTTAACTCTAGGAATGTGAGGTAACTATTGAATAGTGATAAGTCTTGTGATCTATAAAATGGGTCTATCCTTTATAGAGTAAGAATGCCAGGCCTTTATACCCAGGCTTTTTGAATAGAAATGAAGCTCCCTAGATCTGTTGCCTAGAAAATCATATATCTGTACATAAAATCAGAGAGTAAGATGCTTAAATTCTCTGAAGTAAAATTATAACTATGATTAATTTACAAAAAATTACTTCATTACCCTGGTCATATCCTCTGAAAATAGGAACAATAGCAGATAAATTAAAACAATGAGTCAGAGTGAAGGAACATATTGATCTAGGAGACAATTTATGGAATAAATGTGTTTTTCCACATGTATATTTTAAGAATGTATTTACCTTTTTATTTTAAGAGAAAAGGTCTACTTTTGTAGCCTAGTCTGGAGGGCAGTAGTGCAATCATAGCTCACTGCAATCTGAAACTCCTGGGCTCAAGTGATCCTCCCATGTCATCCTTCTGAATAGCTGGGACATACAGGTGTGCACCACTATGGCTGGTTAGTTTTACATTTTTATTTCTGTAGAGATAGGGTCTCACCGTGTTGTTCAGGCTGGTCTCGATAATCCTGGCCTCAAGCCATTCTCCATCCTCTGAACTTAGCCTCCCAAAATGCTGAGATTACAGGCATGAGCCACTGCATGCAGCCAACATTTTTATTTTGAGAAGAAAGTATATTTTGAGTGGGTGTTAAGTCGTCTCTTCTAAAATGAAGTTTTGTAATCATAGGTAGAAAGGTTTTTAAATACCTTTTCTTTCTTTTTAATATTTTTATTACCTTTTTATTTTGAAATAATGTCAGAGTAAAAAAAATTGCCAGTAGTACACAGAATTCCCATATACCTTTTACTGAACTACTCCAAGTGTTAATATTTTACTTAACCACAGTATAATTTTTAAAATCAAGAAACTAATATTGAGATTGAGATTAATATAATATTAATATACCATTAACCCCAGACATTATTTAACATTTGCCAATTATCATGTTAATACCTATTTTATAGTAAGGATCCAGGTTATGGTTAAGTTAATAATGATTAAATTCAGCTTATACATATTTGATAAGACTATCACAGAAGTGATATTGTGGGCTTCTCAGTACATATATCAGGGTCTGTTTTGTTGAATATTTATTATTATTGGTGATGTTAGCCTTGAATATTTGGTTAAGGTGGTGTCTGCCAGACTGTTCCACTGTAAAGGAACTGTCTTTATATTTGCATTTAATAAGTACTTTGTAGAGAGTGACTTCAGGACTATGTAAATATCCTGGTTCTTATATATTGTCCCACTCATCTCCAACTCGTGATTTTTTTTACTTTAGTAATATATTTATGTTTATTAATTGTAATTATACTGTAAAGAAGAGCTTTCCCTTCTCTTCCATTTGCTAGTTATTCCATTACTGATGTATATCAGTATGCAGTCATGAATACTTACTTTATTCTACAGGCTATAATCCATTTTTATCATAATTAGTTCTTCAAATTGGCTCAGAATTGACCATTGGGGGCCCCTTCAAGTTGGCTTCTGTGTCCTTTCAACATGTGTCCACTATTTTGTTCTTACTACTTCTTTTCTTTCTGGCACAAGATGTTCCAGGATAATCTTACACATTACTTTCCCTGCCCCAGCCATGAGATCAGTCATTTCTCAAGGATCCTTGGTTTCTTTTATTAAATAATATCATTGAGAAACCAAGATCCCGTGTTCATTGCTACTGGTATCATTACTTTTAGGCCCTCTCATCAGACAAAGGTAGATGAAAATCTGTGTTTGTAATAAACACGCGTACATACACGTGATCTAAGTCTCTATCTCTGTATCATTTATCCATCTATTATTTATCTGTTACCATGAATTCATATATTTGATTCCTGTTTATCACTATCATCTATCTATCTATCTATCTATCTATCTATCTATCTATCTATCTATCTATCTATCTGTCTACTATCTATCTATCTTCTATCACCAACAGCTCATACCAATATATTTGATTTCAGTTCAGTACTACAGGGTTAATTGTAGCCTTCCTCCTTTCCTTACTAGTAACTCATTTCTCTAAAAGTAAGAAATCGCCTTCTTGTTATCCGAAGATTATTTACTCATTGAACAATCCTAAAATACACATGAACTAACCCATGCCTCTTTGGGGCTAGGGAACTTGCAAACTAGTGTACAATGTTTGTGTACATTCCTGTTTGTCTTTGGTCTTAGAGTATACAATACATACATTGTATTAATAATATATGTATATAATAATACATTGGGTTTCAAAGTTACCTTCAGTACATTCTTTTCTTCCTCATCCCCTTCAGTGTGGTTTGTAATTGAGTTAGGCTCATTTGTTGTTGTTTGTTTTGAATTTTAGGTTCTCCCTTCATCCTGCTTGATTTTAGTCCTTTATTTATATTTTCAGTATATGAAACATTATCATGGTTTCTAAAAGTCAGAACTGTACGAAGACTTACACTCAGAGAAGTGTTTCTCTCCCACCCCCATCATCCTCTGCACCCCTATTCCTTCCTCTTATCCCTTTATATAAGCAATCTTAGTTTCTGGGGTAATGGTTTTGTGTGTGTGTGTGTGTGTGTGTGTGTGTGTGTGTGTGTGTGTCTGTGTGTGTGTGTGTTTTGGTTTCTTTCATAAATGTTGACACATAATGGATACTCTTTTGTACTTTTTTTCTTTTTTACTTAATGTTTTCTGAAAAACAATCCAAATTGGTTCACAGAAATCCTCTATTTCATTTTCTCTTAGAGTTTGTAGAGGTACAAAATTTGTTTAACTCTTCTCTTATGTTTGGATATGCACATTATTTCCAATATTTTGCAAAAACAAACAATGTCACAATTAATAACCCTGTGCAAATGTATTTTTGCCTTATTTGAGGTGCATCTTCTGGGTAAATTCCTAGACGTGGAATTGCTGAATTAAAAAATAAGTGTATATGTAGTTTCTTAAGCATTGCCAAATTTCTCTCTAAAAAGCTTGTACCAGTTGACATTCTCACCAGCAATGTGTGAGGGTATCTCTTTATCTGATTGCTGTATTTTAAATCTTTTGCCATCTCATAAGTGAAAAATCATATCCCTATAAAGTTTTAATTTGCATTTCACTAGTTATACATGATATTAAACATTTTTTTTGCTATCTTACAAGATTTTTTATATATCTTTTTGTAAATTGGCTACTCTTGTTTCTTTACCTATTTCAATGTTTTTTAAAATCCCTTTTCTTTCAATTTTAGGAGTTTTTAATATGTTAGCAGTATGTGTACTTTATAGAAAGATCAATGTTGTAATCATTTTTTAAAGTTTGTTCATTGTCTGCCTTTGTTTATGGTGTTTTTGTCATGCCTAAAAAATTTTATTTTTAAATCTTTCCCTATACCAAGATTAAAGAGAAATTTACCCATGTTTTCTTCCGGTATATATTTTTTATTTTTTGTTTTACATTTATATTACATCTTTTCTTATTGGGTATTTATGCTTATGTATTGTGTGAAATATGAATCTAAACTTATTTCATTCCAAATAGCTATCCAATTGCCCCAGAATAAGCTATTAAAATTTGTTTGCTCTAATAATTTTGTGATGTCCCTTATATACTAAATTTCCATATGTACCTGAGTCTATTTCTGGACTTTCTAATTTATTCTCTCAGTCCGTTTGCCTATTCATGCACATGCATACCACTCTCTTCTAATTATGAAGACTTTATAGTATGTTTTAATGTGTGATAGGGCTAGTTCTTCTCCTAGTTTTTCTTTTTAAGTGTTTTCTTGGCTCTTCTTCAATGTTTTTATATCCTTCAGAAACGCTTTCCTCATACAGGTTTTGCACATTTCCTTTTAAGTTTATTCAAAAGTGTTTCATGTTCTTTGCTGTTACTATAAATGAGGGTTTTTCTGTTATTACATCTCCTAATCATTATTTATATACATAAAATAATAAATTCTCTATGTAATGTTTTTATCCTGCTATTTTATATTGTAATAACTTATTTTATTGTTTTAGTTAATGCCCTTTCTTAACTTTAACCAGAAATACATTTGTATCATGTTAAGCCTTTGAGATTTATTTGTTATAGTAATTAGCTGAGTCTGACAAATAAAAGATATACATAATTTTATTACCATCTTAAAGTAAAGATATTAAGACCAGAATTTTTTTTTTTTTTTTTTTTTGAGTTGGAGTCTCGCTCTGTTGCCAGGCTGGTGTGCAGTGGCACTGCAACCTCAGCCTCCTGGGTTTAAGAAATTCTTCTTCCTTACCTCCCGAGTAGCCAGGACTACTATGCCCAGCTAATTTTTGTATTTTTAGTAGAGACAGGGTTTCATTCTGTTGGGTGGGATGGTCTTGATCTCTTCACCTTGTGATCTGCCTGCCTCAGCCTCCCAAAGTGCTAGGATTATAGGCGTGAGCTACCGCACCCAGTTAAGACCAGAAATATAAGTTTGCCCAAGGTCACAGAATAAGCAATGGACAACACTGGTGTTTAAATCAATATCCTATGTTATTAACAACTGCATATTACTCTCTCCTTAACGTGTGAGTTCCTGAGCTTTTCTGCTAGCTTCCATTTGAAAGAGAGAAACTAAGTTCATTCGCCATCTGTCTTTGTCAACCTGCAGTTCTGTTATTCATTGTAGGGAAATGTGTGATAGGGCTAGCTCTTCTCCTGGTTTTTTTAGGAGAAGGGAGAAGAAGGGAGACTGCTTGATGAATCACAGCATTACAGTGGACCCACAGCTACATAGATTTAAAAGGGTACGATCTTCATTGTACTTTACAGACATAGAAAACTATACAAGATGTAGTTATAAAAATAACAAAATCTCAGCACCGAACATTCAGTTTGTTCCCACTATGCAACAAGTATGATCTTTTAAGAATGAAAATAGATGTCATTCTCCTTGTTTAAATCTTTCAATAGATTCACATTTGTGAATAAAGACAAAACTCATTTACATGACCTCTGCTTTACTATCCAGGCTCAGTTCCATGCCTTGAACTGATTGTTATCATGCAGTATTTTGATCACTTATTTACTACCCTGTCTTGTAAACTCTTGAGGACAGAGGGACTCATTTAATTTTGGCTTCCAGATTCTGGTACCATGCCTAACACATAGTAGGCACTAATATATGTTTGCTCAGTGAACGAAAGAATGAATGAATAAATATTGGTTTCCTACCTTTCTTGATTTCATGGAATATGCTTATCACTTCTTTAGAATATTTTCTTCTTCCCTGCATGAGGAATGAGTTTTCTCTATCCTCAAGACTGGCACCATCATGAGCTGTGAGCTGTTATGAACTTTTCAAACTTTGAAGAGAAATATCAAATGAGTGATCTGAGATTCTTGTTTCAAAGAAAATAATCAACTGATATATTTTTTCCTACCACTTATATTTTCTACTCTTTATGGGAATGATTTTTGCAGTTGTTGGGATAAATAATCCTCAGTCTTTTATAAAATGCACCTCAAAACTTTTATTTGAATAACACACCCTGCCATTTCTAAAATGCACTTTCTCTCAAAAGTCCAGTCCAACCCTGGCAATAAATATTATATAAGTATCACATGTAGTCTCTAAACTAGTTTTCTTGACATTTGACAGTAATAAAAGGTAATTGTTTCTTGAGCTTCATCTGTGTATTAGACACTCTTGTAAGCATACTATATATAATTTACTTTATTAAACAGATATCAGTTTCACTGCTCTATGGATTGGGAAACTGAGGCATAAAGAGGTTAGGTAATGCCCAAGTTTCCTTAAACATAGCCAATAATAAAATGAACTGATTAGAATTCAGGGGAGCCAATTCAAGAGTCCATACTTTAAAACTGCAGTAGATCACTTTCATCATTTACAATGCTTCATCTTAATGTACCTCCTAGAACATGTAATGTTGTTTGTCTGCTTCATGTAAATTTCATCTTCCAGATAAGATCCTAAGAGCTTCTTTTGGAGGAGAGTCTTATTTCTTCAGGCTTACAATGTTTAAAATAGTGTCAGACATATTGTGTGGCCATTTCATATATACTTGCTTAATTGCTTTGAAAACTGTATTTAGGCCAGGTGCAGTGGCTCACACCTGTAATTCCAGCACTTTGGGAGGCCTAGGCGGACGGATCACGAGGTCAGGAGTTCGAAACCAGTCTGGCCAACATAGTAAAACCCCGTCTCTATTAAAAATACAAAAAAATTAGCTGTGCGTGGTGGTGTGCACCTGTAATCCCAGCTACTCGAGAGTCTAAGGCAGGAAGATCGCATGAACCCAGAAGGCAGAAGTTGCAGTGAGCCGAGATCGTGCCATTGCACTCCAGCCTGGGCAAAAGTGTGAGACTCTGTCTAAGAAAAAAGAAAAGACAAAAAGGAAACTGTGTTTAAATTCTCCCCCTTGTTTTAGGTAATTGAATATGGTGTTTTAACAAGTTAAGATAAAGCAGCATATTAAAAAAATCTCCAAATTTGTTTACTCAGGAAATAAGTGTATGATTGTGATTATAATAGATGTAATAGGAACTCAGTGGGGTAGGAGATCCCCACAACATCATCTGCCTCCTGTCCGGCCTCGCTGTGCTTCCAGGTAGATATAACGCTGCACTGATGGATACAAATGAAACTGGGTGCTCTGTGACTTAATTGATTTGCACCAACACTGGTTAATAAAACATTCACTTAACTCATTCTCTGTTATAACTTCCTCTACTGAGGGCCGTGGCTCTTCTCCAAAGGAGGAGTAGGAAGCTTGTTGTCACTGTATGAAGGTGGAACTGAGTTCTTCTTTAGCCCTAGGACAACCCCAATTCAGCTTGTGTACAATAACTCTCCTGTGATGATGAATGCCTTCCTCTACTGAAATGCCTCCCAATGGTTGGAAGGTTAATGTATTCCCCCATGCCACAATGAGTGGGGTTTTTGGGGGAACATGGTGGTACTAACCATCAACCTTGAGAAAATAATAACTTGTTATTACTGAGACCCTCTGCCCTTTATGCAAATAAACCTCAGTAGGCTACCATTTAGACATGTTTGTACATGTCTAAATTTACTGAATGTGTGTTTCCAAATATATGTTGAAAGTTACAGTTCTGTTATTTTCCAAAACCTATGTCAAACTCAGGAAGAGTTTGCAAAAAGACAAATAAAAGGAAAGTCTAAAGAAAAATAATTGAGAATATTAAATTTCTTTATCAAGTCTCCATACTATAAGACTATGTCTTCTTAGAAGTTTTGCCACATTATCTTTTTTTATTAATAAGTGCCTTTTGTGCTAATCATTTTTGGTTATAAAAATAATATATGTTCATGGTAGAGTTATTGGAAGATCAGAAACATATTTTTAAGTGTTTAATAATTCATAGTCTCTTCACTGGAAAATTCTCACTGTTAATATTTTGGTATATTTCCTTTATCTAAATAGATTGATGATAAATAGATTGAAAGATAGAGATGGAACTGTTATTGATATGCACATATACATACAGTTTATTTCCACTGACTGAGCCTTATCTCATGAACATTTTTCAGATCACTTAAGATTCCTCAATGACCTTTTAGAAATGGTTTAGGATGTGTACTTTATAACTGTATAGAGTTCTATCTAATGATCTGACAGTGTTAGATATTTCGATGCTTTCACTGAGATGAACGCCAGATTGCTCTTCTAAATCCTGTCTGAATGAGACAAAAGAGTACATCATGAACTACATTAAAAAATAGAGGGTGATTTTCTAAAGAAACGGAGGATGAAATTCAGAAATTAAAAAATAAAGAAAAAGAAATTCTTTTCTGTAAAAAGCCTCAGAACCTTGATGCTTATCAGAGCTTTATCAAAGCGATTCAAGCCTAATGGGGACCAGGTTGTGTCTGAAATCCCTCTCCACTGCACAAGGACAGCACAGTGACAAAAGAACGTATTTGTCAGATTTTTGGCTACTTCATTTTCTTAAGCCAAGCAGCAAACATCACAAATATAATTTTGCATGCAGTATTTGGGCTGTTCATGGTGATTAGCAACTGGTGGGAGGACTAAAGGGAAAGAAAATTGGATAAGAAATCAAGGGATGTTTTCTGAACCTTAAAATTGGCACAGTGATATTATCTCTACTTTTGCAAATAATTTACCTTTCTTTGTTATTGTGCAAAGTCAACACCTGCTTTGAGATATAGTTACTCAAAGAAAAACAGTGACTAATTTGGTTGCCAAAATACCATAAACTGAAAGGAATTAGATTAGTCCTAAAAGAAACTAGACTGGGGTATGTAGCAAGAGAAATAAAGATTTCACTTTGTATTCTGTACAATGGAGCATAAAAGGCTTTTATAGCATGCAAATGTACATTAAAATAGTACACCTATCAAATTGAAAAGGATTAAAATATTGCACGTGGGCAAGGGTGTAGAGAATTGGACGCTCTCAGTGTTAGGAAAGCACAGAGCAGTTATATAATATCTTCTAAAACTAACAGTCTGTGTGTCCTCCAATGGCTCCTCAGGAAGCTTTGACCTGAGTGTACAGGAAACACGTACAAGGGCAGTGTTGCAGCATTGTTCAAGATAGATCTTTTAAACAAGCCAAGATTCTACTAACAAGAAAATAGATTGATGCATTTTGGAATAATGATTCAGTGGAATACTATGTAGCAGTGAAAATAAAGTTATGTGTATCAACATGGACAAACCTCAAAAATTTAATGGTGAATTACCAAAGCAAGATATGAAAAGATATGCAAAATATGTTACCATATAACATCTAGGGACACAAAACAATACTCAGTATTATTTGTAGATGTCTATGGAGCATAAATACAGAAACATCATGGGAAGATAAGCATCAAATTCAAAATGTATTTACTCCCGGGGAGAGAGAGAGAAAAAAAAGAGAGAGAGGAAGAGAATTGGCTTGAAAGGTAGTACCTAATTAGCTTCAACTTCATCTTTAACCTTTCATTTTGTGTACATAATTAGCTTCAGCTTCATCTTTAACCTTTCAGATTGTGAAAAATCTGAAATAACTACGAGAAAATAACTATGAGGAATAATGTAACAAAGCTGGATGACAAGCACATGGGCACTTCTTATTTCATTCTAGAGAATTTTCTCTATCCTTGAGCTGTTTCATTTAAAACAAAGTTTTCAAGGTCACAGAGCTAAGAGGTGGCAGAATTTGTATCGTTTTCTTTTAGGAAGTCTTATTTTTTGAACCTCTTTAAGGGACTCCCAACTATTTAAAAGGGAGGAGTCATGTGAGGGCGTAGTTGCTGTACAGAGTACTGCCTGAGACCTCCTGGCGTGGAGAAGCCGAAGAGCCTTGGCAAAAGTTCTGGGTTTAACACAGTCCATCTTGCTGGCTTTTCTTTGAAGATGCTTTGCCCATTGGATCAGCAGTCTCAGCTACTAAAACTTTCCCACATTCATTAAGGTGACAAGGAACGAGATTTTCTCTAGCACTCACATGTGCATCAGGGGTCTGTCTGGATGTAGCCAGAGTGGAGCATCCCCTGGTCTCCTGAGTGTACCCTGTGAACTGCTGCCCCTCACCTCTACCTTCTCAGGTTCTGCCCATTTTTTAGAGCCAGCCACATCTTGCAGCCCCACGGAGGCTGTCCCAGATGCTCCAAGCCTATGCAATTTCTTCCTTTTCAGAACCATTATAGCAGCTCATCTGCCACTTAGCATGTGCTGTCTTATATTTTAGGTCTTCTTAAAACCTGAGAATTAATACACTTTAAAGCTAGAAGAGGTTTTACAGAACACATAGTCCAATTTCCTCCTTTTGCTAATGAGAAAATGGAAACCTAGAAATACCTGGTAAATAATAGAACCAAGTCTAGACTCCACCCCACCTTTGCCATTATTTGGTATCATTTCACTGTGATACGTGTGTGTCCTGAGAGGATATCAGGTTCTTTCTGGACATCGACTTGTTTGAATCTGGATCTTTAATAGCCATATGCACACGGTGACATGGTTACACAGGGCAGATGAAAGAGAAATAATTTCTTGTGTAGAACAGAGTTTAAGTTTAAAAAAATTGTTAATGTATTTCAAACCCTTAGGTATATAGTTTCCTTTAAAAAAGGATTAGAAAGCTTCTATTGGTCATATAAGATGTTCAGGTGTTTCTATCTCTGCTACCACAAGGAAAACAAAATTAATCGCTCTTAACTTTGTTCGCTTAATTCACTGCTAAGGGTGAGCTCAGGGAGGATTTATATGGACCAGTTCTGACCATTGTCGGTTAAAGCCATTTCTTTGAATTTCAGCAGAGAAAGATTCTCCCATGTAGCCCTTTCAACAGTTAAGTTGAAGAAGCTTAACTTTGTAACTTTGTAGATATTACTTTTAATTTCCTTTCAGGAAAAAGAGCATTAAGAAGTCAACTTAATAAGCAAAATCATTTACATGATTTAACTTAATTTGGCAATATGGATGGGAAAAAAATAGAACAAAACAAAGCAAATGTAAGAATACATATTTGGAACTGAATCAGTACTGTCAGCAGGAATTATGCAATTACCAGTTTCAATTACATTTAAAAATCACCCCAAATTATTCAAGACCTATGATATATGACATAACACTCATTACTTTGAACAACTTCTCTGAATTCATTTTAAAACCGAGTATAGAACCCTTGGCATTTTCTTCCAACTTGTCCACCTGTGATCATGTTAAGAAGAAATTTCCTAGAACAGTTCAATCAAAACTTACTGTGAACACTCTCACGACTTAATCAATGTTCTACATGTTCATTTCAAGGTTATTCTGAGATCTCAGAAAGGGTTTGTGAGCTTTCTGAAATAGAAAAAGTCTCAGAGGAATTCACACCCCTGAGCTCAGTGGAGACATATCAGCCATACCGGTCTCCTTCCTCCTCTCCACCCCAGCCTTCCTCCTTCCTCTTCCTCCCTCACAGCACAGATATGACAAACACCACTCACTTACAGTGGGTTCTCCTAATTCCACCCACAGGAGCTAAAAACCTAAGGAAAACACATTTATTTGTTTAAAAATGTAATTTACAGACAGCATTTTCATGAAACAGGTTCTCACCCTCTTTGTGCTAGTTCACTGTATCTCTTTCTTCCAGAATTGTTCCTTCCCAAATGACTACAGTTTTTGCTGGCACTTCTCTGAAAGTATACTCAAGATCTTTTCAAGAGTCAGAAAAGCTACCTGAAATTGCAGGCAGCTTCCTGTTGGGCTTACGTTTTGCAGAATCCACGCTTGGTGTGCAGAAGGTGGGCAAGGTGTTTGAAAAAACAGGAAGCACCTGTGAATGTGTGACTTTATTCCTAGAAGCAGAAGGCTCCCTCTGAGATGGCTCTAGATGCTTCCTGCTGTTTCACCTATGAACACTTTGCGAGGCCTTTCGGTACATTGGGGGCTATGAACAGGCTTCTGAATGGCAGGATTATTTGGAAAACCTGGGACATGGTGGAAAGTCACAGGTTTCCTATTTTTTTTTTCACATGACTTTCTTTTTTTTGTTGGGGGGATATGGATTGATATGTGTGAAAATGAAGGTAGACTTTTAATTGCAATGGAGAAGTGAAAACCATATGAGAATTAGAGATTTGTGTAGCTTTATAGGTGATTGTTGTCATAAGAACATGTTTTCACTCATTGATTCCTTTACTCAGTAAACAGAATTGAGTGCAAGGTACTAAGATACACCCTAAGAATCCACCGGGGACAAAACAGTGGTTGTGTGAAGTTTCAGTCCCCTGTTTTGGTCCCAAAATCACCTACAAGAAAGTGTTGTATTTCACATTTGCATCTTTACATTTGCATGTGTCTGTATGATTTAGCGATGTGTTTAATCAAAATGCCACTGAAACAAGTCTCCCCCTCTGTACGAGGTACTCTAAACTGTTGGTGGGTGGCTAGCCCAGCTTGGGCAGCCCCTGCTTGCCTTTTCAGCTTATGCATTTGGTAGCATTAGTGGCTAATTAGTTTAATCCTGTTCCTTGACTGGAGAGGCCACACCTAATTCCCATTCTGCAAATACACTCTTGGCTGTAGATAAACTGGATTGCCTCATGTGTCTGGATTATTAAAGAGCTATTACCAGTCTTTGAGGAAAAAGTTTCAACAGCTTCTGTTCTACAGTTTTATAGTAGTTTTATTTTCATATCTGAGCATTATCTGGCACAGAGTAAGGAATGTAGCTCCCTTCCTGTTTTATGTATGTGTGGCCTCAACGAGTCATGTCATGGCCAGTTTGAAAATCTCCAAGTCAACAGTGCTGATTTGTTGGTAGGCTACACTGGAGAAAATGCAGAGGGGCTGGAGAGAAAGAAGCCTAGGTCTAAAGTTTAGCTCTGCCATTTACTAGCTGTGTGAACTTGGGCAAGTCATTTAGCATTTCTCCAAGACCAACTTTTTTACATGTGGAAATAATTCTCATACTTACACAAGCAAGAATCATGAGAACTACATTATATAAAGCATATAGGACATTATGTCATACATATCCCCAGGTTCTAGAGGTGTATTAGGATTTGAGCCAAGAGGCATGGGATCGATCTTGGAAAAGTCACCCTGGCCCTCTGTGCCTAAGATGCCTCTAGTATAAAGGTTGAACATGTCCTATATTGAGTTCCTACACATTTACTGAACACCCATATATGGTAGTCACTGAGCCAGAGACTATTGACACAGATAGAAGTGTTGGGTTCCTGTCCTCAACACAAATGGAGTTCTTCTATTTTATATCGGTTATTGGAAAAGGAGAGGGAAGATTTTCTAAGATTAGAATGCAATTCTAAAGTTATTAACTGGCTGCCAATCACTGTTAAAGGGCACTTTCCATATTGTGTTATTAAGAGCACCAGCAAACATGGGCAGACCAAGGGCCACGACTGGCTCTTCCACTTAATAGATGGGTGACTTTGAGCAAGATACCTCATTTTGCTAAATCTCAATGTTTTTTTCAAAGTGTGAACAATAGGAGCATGTTCCTGACAGGGTTCTTGAGAAAATTAATTGAATTAATAGCAGAGAAAGAGAGAGAGATTTTCTGTCTCCAACATATTCAAATACTGTTTGCATATGTATTACTCTGTTATCCTACTGCTATAAACACCCAAGACTGGGTAATTTAAAAAGAAAGAGGGTTAATTGACTCATAGTTCCACATGGCTGGAGAGGCCTCAGGAAATCTACAATCCCGGTGGAAGGAGAAGGAGAAGCAAGCATCTTCTTCACAAGGCAGTAGAAAAGAGAGAGAGAGTGAAGAGGGAAGAGCCGCTTATAAAACCATCAGATGCTGTGAGAACTCACTCGCCATCAGAACAGCGTGGGGAAATTGCCCCTGTGATTCAATCACCTCCCACTAAGTCCCTCACCATACTGCCTTCACTGGTCTTGAACTCATGGGCTGAAGTGATTCTCTTGCCTCAGCCTCCCAAAGTGCTGGGATTACAGGCGTGAGCTACCTAGTGTGTCAGTCACTATGTTAGGCAATAGAGATACAAAGACTAAAGAAAATTCTGGACTGCAGTTGAATTAGAAAGGAAAGCACAAATAAGCAACTTGCTTAGTACCTGATGAATGTTATAAGGAAAATCTGGAAAGGTCTCAAGAACAAGAAAAGGCATTTTACTCTTCTACCTGGAAGAGATAAAGTGTTAAGAATTTATGATTAAAGGTGTTCCTAAAGGTAGACCTCAGAGGCCAAAAAAAAAGGGGGGGTGGTGGTGGTAATCAAGCTGTTCTTTATTTCTTATCCCCTGGGAAACACTGACCAAACAGGAGGGATTTCAGGACATCATTTCCTAATCAATGACATCTGGGATTTTCTCAAGTTCTGTAAGAGCAGCAGTAACTCAACAACAGACAAGTTGTTCTGAGATGAAACAGGCATGCTTGGGTTTGAACAACCTGGTGCTTTATAAACTATGAGCTGAACAATTTTTCTAATTTCTCTTGGCTTCAGGTTTCTCACATATAAAGTGACGATAATAGTGCCAGCCTTTCAGGTTATTGTGGGATATGAGATAATATGCCTGGCACACAGTAGGCACTCAATATGTGTCAGTGAACATTTCATCTATAAAAGTTTTCCTCTCAGAGAATATAAAGGGTTTTGTAAAATTTGTGTTTTATTAGGTTTTTAAATTTTGTTTTGCTTGTAAAGGTGAATCTTTCACCAAATGCATTTGATTTCACCTTCTCTTATCTCCTCTGGACTCTATTATGCAAATATTTCCTTTATTTTATTTTCAACCCATATGTAGGTACTAGCACAATGACCCTGCCTTTACTTCCCCTCCACCATCTCATTCCCTTCAAACTTCAAAATTAATTGGGAATTGTTAGGGGCTGAATTGCATCCCACCTGCTGACCTGCAAATTTATATGTTAAAGTCTGTGTTGATCAGGGTTCTCCAGAGAAACAGAAACAATAATGTATAGATTAAAATATAGATATATAATTACAGCTACTTTCATTTTCTTCTTTTCTTCTAGTCTAGTTTTGCCTATTGAATATTTTATTTTATTATTAATTTTATTTCATGTTTACCAAGAAGGCATTACAAAATATTTATTATTAAAAGAGGGCTTTGGGTCTTATAGTGATAAGAACTAATGTACTCAATGATCTCTTAGAGTTTCTACCAACATCTATATATCCTGGGCTCTCAAATGCTGAATGCAATAAGAGCTTTATCATCTTAAATTTTCAGTGTGGAAAGTTAGTTATTTGAAAAATTTTTGTGAAATACTCAAATGTGAACTCAATTTTATTTAACTTTTCTAAACCTCAGTTTCCTCATTTATAACATGACAATAATAATATTGACTTATAAGGATTCCTGTGGGTATAAAATTTATTATCATGTTAAGTAAAAATGACAGTAGATAAGCTGGGTCCAATTTTCAAAGATGTCTTCAGGCTGTAATGGCAAGAAAGCTAATAAGATCTGTGGAGAAGACAAAGCTATGTGTCTCTCATAGCATTTCCTCTTTCTGGAAATTCACGGAAATCTACTGTTTTAGCCAATGAAATATGTAAGCCACTTCCAGAGTTGGCCTTTAAAATCAGAGTGACCCTCCAGTTCTCACTTCCATAGCTCCAAGTGACCCTTGGAGACATGGGGACCTAATGGCTTGGCTATGAGTTGGAGGATGGTCTTCAGACTCTCATCCAACTGTGGAGTGAGCAAATAAACTTTTCTATGGTTGAATTTTGGGGGTTTGTTTGTTAGGGCAATGTTTTAGTCCCTTTGTGTTGCCATAAAGGAATACCTGAGGCTGGGTAACTTATAAAGAAAAGAGGTTAGTTTGGCTCACAGTTGTGCAGGTTGTACCAGAAGCATGGCACCAGCATCTGCTTTCTGGTGAGGACTTCAAGCTGCTTTCACTTATGGCAGGAGGTGAAGGAAAGCCAGGTGTGCAGAGATCACATGGTGAGAGAAGAGAGAGGCGGAAGGTGTCAGGCTCTTTTTAACAACTAGCTCTTGGAGAACTCTGATGGGAACTAATAGAACAAGAACTCATTCATTACCAGGAGGAAGGCACAAAGCTATTCAGAAGAAATCTGCCCCCATGGCCCAAACATCTCTCATTAGGTCCCACCTCCAACATTAGAGATCAAATTTCAACATGAGGTTTGAAGAGTCAAATATTCAGACTATAGCAGGCAACACACATGGCTTTCTCTAACCAATGCAAGATCTTAGACCGTAATCATGGAAGACAGTTTCTGGTTAAGGGAAGTAACTCCCTTCTACACTAGGCATTTAGATTACTGGTTTGGTTCTAAGATATACACGTTAAGAGAGACAATTTTGTTGAAGAAGAGAAAAATGTATGATGAAGGAAGGAAAAACCTGCAAATCATGATATTATAAGAAAACGTTGTGAACTATAATGCTCTGCAGATATCCTGGAGAAAAAAATATTCATGGAGCACTATAGTCGTCTTTAAATGGTTGCAGTTTGGGGTAGAAATTTTTTTCTATGTGGTTGCAGGTGTCAGCGTTTAAGAAAATGAGCTAGAGGAGGATTAATTTCAATTTGACACACAGGAGAAATTCCATTCTCTCTCTGAAAATGACAAGGCCTACTTCTTGAGAGAATGTGTTCCTTATTCCTGGATATGCCAATTAATATCTTGAGAGCCACTTATAGGGAATGTTGTAAGAAGAATTCATATATTAGATAAAAGCCTGAATTAAGTGGCTAAGAACTATAGTTCCCTAAGAACTATCACCTTGGATATTTCAGTTTTTAAAATTGTACTTTTGCATACTTCAATTTGTTTAAATCAAGGCATATTTGTAATACAAGGCAAACATATACAGTTGCTCACAGCAGGATCCATTTGGATTCAGACTGACACTGTGCTCCTCTTCTGCAGTCTAATTCAAATATAGACAGCGGTGAGCTGACAATGGAGCAGCATATGCAGTTTCAGCTTCTCTTGGGGAATAGAAGACATGCAACCGAACAGAGGCTTCAATTAAGAGAGCGGCTGCTGCCAGGAAAAACCAGAGGGAAATCATCAAGCAACCAAGGAAGCAACAACAGGTAGATGGGGTCAGTCCTAGGTCCGCTGGGGCATCACCAGAGAACACAGCCCCACTAGGCCAGCACAGCCAGGATTAATTGAAAAGACGGGCAGTAAAGCACCACATTCTGTAGGTGTAGCTGTTGGTGATAAAGCTGGCTTCCCTTTTAAAGCTGCAATGCAAAGTAAAAAACAAAAAGAGGAGAAAAAGCATTAAGACTGCTATTTAATGAGATGACAACAGAGGTCTGCTTGAGATAATGACTTCCCCATTGTGAGTGAGCCTGTAAACCCTGATCACGGCCCATCGGACTATGCTTAGAGTGTTCTCCGTGTACTTTGGAGCTCTACTGCCCCCATGCCTGCTGGAATAGAAGACTGATTCATTTGTTTGAGTTATCCTTGAGAACTGCCTCTCTATCTTTTCAGAGTGCAACAGCAAAGGGCAAGTTCTCTAAAAGCAAGGCCAGGAACAAACTCTTTTAAAAGCATTGAGAGTTGATTTTAATGGGAATGGAATGGTCAAGGAGAAAGACAAATGGAACATATCTTTGTTTGGCAGCTGCTTTAATTTATTTCATATTAATGCAATCCTCTTCAAAGTCTCTGATCCCAGAAGCATTTCCAAGAATCATTTTTAATTAGGGCAGATTCTACACAACCAAAGCATATGAGAAGGTGATACACTTAGGAGCTAATTCAGGCAACTCTCTCTGTCTCCTCTGGAAAATAAGAATTCTTAAGAAGTCATGATTTGGCAAAAATGGTAGCCTAGATAAGTATCTGCTCTATGATTTTGATTCGTATTCCAAAATGTCTGTGGAACCTGTGAGTAAAAGGCCTTGTCGTTGTCCAAGTCAGATGACTCCTGACTTCCTCGGAGCTGTAATTAAACCCATGCTGCTGCAGAGGTGACATGGGAAAGCTCTGCCACTGCTTGGTTAGCATTGCCACAAAACCACGGCGCTCACTCTCACGTTCCCACAAGCTCTCAAAGCCGATATTCCATTCCTGTCACATAATCAGGAAAATACTTTTGTAAAACTTGATTGGCAAGCACAGAAGTGTTGGTTCTAGGGTATAAGAATTTCTGATCACTTGTATTGGGATCAATAGAAGTAGAAAATCAGGACTGAGAACAAAAAATGTAAAAAAGCAAGAAAGTTGTTGAGGAGAACCAGAGTTTTAGTGAGAGATTCAGGAAGACAAAAGTAAACTAATATAAACTGAAAAGTAGACTGAGTTGTCTATACCTTCTGTGAGGATAGAGAGAACATGAACTTTGATCTGCAAGATATAGCCAAAAGAAGAGGGACACCCCTCTCTGCAGACCTTTTGGAGCTCACAAATCCTAAAATAGTAAATAGCTGAACTTCTACAGAAACATTTGGCTGATCCTTGATCCAGAAATAACCACCATTATTTTGGTGCCTCTTCTTTCCAATTTCTATTGAGCACCTGTGTGAATTTTTAAGAAAACAAAGTCTGTGATACTGCTGTTTATAGTCTTTATTGATACATAATATTTGGGTATATTTATTTTAAAATGTGATATTTTGTTAAATGTATGGAATATGTAACGATCAAGTCAGGGTTTTAGAATATCCATCACCTTACCTGTCATTTCTATGTGTTGGAAACATTTCAAGTCTTCTCTTCTAGATATTTTGAAACATATAATACGTGATTGTTAACTACAGTCACCCTACTCTGCTATTGAATATTAGAACTGATTCCTTCTATCTAACTGTGTGTTTTTGCCATTAACCAACCTCTCTTCATTCCTCCATCTCCACATACACACTTCCCTACCTCTGGTATCTATCATTCTACTCTCTACCTCTCTGAGATAAACTTCTTTTAACTACCACATGTGAATCAGAACCTATAATATTTGTCTTTCTGTGCCTAGTTTATTTCACTGAACATATTGTCCTGCACTACCATCCATGTCGCTGCAAGTGACATAATTTCATTCTTTTTTATGGCTGAATAGTATTCTGTTGTGTATATAATACCACGTTTTCTTTTCTGTATCCATTCATCTCTTCATGGACAATTTAGTTGATTCCATATCTTTGCTATTCTGTATAGTGCTTCAATAAACATAGGGGTGCAGGTATCCTTTGATATACTGATTTTCTTTTATTGGGGGTGAGAATACTCAGTAGTTGGATTGCTGGATTTTATGTCTATTTTTAGTGCTTTGAGAAATCTCTGTAATGTTTTCCATGGTGGCTATACTAGTTTACATTCCAACCAACATTATTCTACATAGTTTTGTATCTTGTGTTTTTTTCCACTTTAATATTACATCATGAGTATTTCTCCAAGTCATTACATTTTTTTAAAAAATGAAAGTCCATTTTAATATACAAGCCAAATATAAACATCTGCATTTATAGGACAGTGCCCTTAGTATTTAGTCCTATTTTCCCAAGAGTTCAACAGTTTATCTTTTAAAAATTATTTTTAATTGTGTTAAAATACACATAACAAAATATGCCATTTTAAGCATTTCAAAGTGTACAGTTCAGTGATGTTAAGCACGTTCACATTCTTATTGTTGTGCAATTACCTCCACCATCCTTCTCTAGAACTCTTTTTTTTTTTTTAATTTAACTTTTATTTTAAGTTCAGTGGTACACGTTCAGGGTTGTTACATAGCTGTGTAAAGTTGTGTCATGGGGGTTTGTTGTACAGATTATTTTGTTTCCTAGGTTCTAAGCCTAGCACCCCTGGTTATTTTTCCTGATTCTCTCCCTCCTCCCATCATCCACCCTCTGATGGGCCCCAGCGTGTGTTGCTTCCCTCTATGTGTCCATGTATTCTCATCATTTAGCTCCCACTTACAAGTGAGAACATGTAGTATTTGGCTTTCTGTTCCTACATTAGTTTGCTAAGGATAATGACCTCCAGCTCTATCTAATGTAGAACTCTTGAAAAAGAAAATGAAACTTTGTACCCACTGAACAATAACTCCCCATTCTACCCTTTCAACTAAAAACATAATTTTGAATCGTTATCGTATTATTCCATTCTCATGCTGCTATAAAGGACTGCCTGAGACTGGGTAATTTATAAAGGAAAGAAGTTTAATGGACTCAGAGTTCTGCATTGTTGGGGAGGCCTAAGGAAACTTACAATCTTGCCAGAGGGCAAAGGAGAAGCAGGCACCTTCATCACAAGGCAGCAGGAAGAAGTGCCAAGTGAAGGGAAAGAGCCTCTTATAAAACCGTCAGATTTCATGAGATCTCATGATACAAACTCATCACTATCATGAGAATAGCATGAGGGAAATCACCCCCATAATCCAGATACCTTCACCTGGTCCTGACACATGGGGATTATGGGGATTACAATTCAAGGTGAGATTTGGGTGGGGACACAGAGCCAAACCATATCAGTTATATAATATTTATTTCGGTTTTATGCTTCCTGGCTCTTTCATTTGATAGTTTTCTATCAATATTAGAAATAAAAGTTATTTTTTGAGTCCTGCTATTTGGAGTAATGAAGGGACAATAACAAAATCTTACAGAAGAACTGTCAAGAGTGCTTACGACAGCAAGCTTTGCAAATTTATATTTTCACTTTGAAATCATATATAATGTAACTAAAAGGTGATTTGGGGTTTAATAGAAAGTTTCAGGATAGTCCCGGAAACGAATTGCATGGAGTGAGGGTGACACTAGGGAGCTTGAGTGTCCCCCCGTCTAGGTTAAGGCTGTGCTTCTCCATTTCCACACCCAGCACCCAGAGGTTCCTATGGATCTCAATATCCCCACACCATCCCTTCCACACCAGGAAAAAGCCCAGAAGAGGGGGAAGAGAAAAGAAAAATAGGGATGACTCCTACTCAGAGACAGTTGACACTTAGGGATGTGGCCACAGAATCCTCTTGGGAGGAGTGGACATGACAGGAGCCTCTACTCAGAGGGCTTTATGCAGAGATGTGATGTTGGAAAAGTACAGGAACCTCGTCTTCCTGGGAATGTCTCTTTTTGAGCTAGGTAGTATCTCCATGTTGGAGCAAGGGAAAGAGGCTTGGACTGTAGAGAGCCAAGTGCAAATAGCAAGAAACTGAAATGGGTGAGAATGGATCAAATGTGTGATCACAGGCCTTTCCTTATGGGCTCTGGCAAAGAATCAATAGAATGAGATGAACCTTTTCATTAGGTGAGGATCATTTCTACCCAAGTTCCTGGAAGCAGAAGGACTCTGCTTTTGAAAATTAGATATTGTTTGAATGAGAGAGCATTTGGCAGGGGCTGAGAATAAAGTAAAACGATGATGCTGCTCATTGTGTTCATTGTGTTCAGGGTGTCTTTCTCACAGGAGGGCACTGTGGGTTAAAGGAAAGAAATTCTTTACTGGCTGACCATGATATGGAACAGGCCAAGCCCTTAGGACACTAGGGTTCTATGGGGGTAGAGTAAAAGGTTACTAGGTACTGATTATGTGGTAGAAATAATACAGGAAAAAATGGCCACATTCTCCATGAAATGGCAATAATGTTGCATAGCAAAGATAGATGAAAAATTAGTCTCATTTTTGAAATTGAAGAAAGAACGGTTATCAGGGTAGAGAGTTCAATTTCAAAAACTAGAACAGCATGTTCTTAAGTGGGATTCATATCTTAATTGTTAGCATAATAATTTGTTACTCTTACTCAGAATATATTAGTGATCAAGTCTTTTAACTAATAAATTTTAACATTATTTCATAAAAAGAAAGGAAAAGAAAGTTTTGGAATGGTATAATTCTGGCCCTGTGACTTAAAATTTAGGACTAGTTAACCATTCTGTGTCTCAGTGTTCTTATCTGGAAACCAAGGGTAATAAAACTTATGGGCAGACAGGGGCCAAGATGGCCAAATAGAAATAGCTCTGGTGGCAGCTCCCAGCGAGAGCAACACAGAAGGCAGGTGATTTCTGTGTTTCCAACTGAGGTACCCAGCTCATCTCATTGGGACTGGTTAGGCAGTGGGTGCAACCCACCGAGAGCGAGCAGAAGCAAGGGGAAGCATTGCTTCACTTGAGAAGCACAAGGAGCCAGGGGACCTCCCTTCCCCAGCCAAAGGAAGCTGTGAGAGACTGTGCTACCTGCCCAGGATACTATGCTTTTTCCATGGATCTTGGCGATCTGTGCATCAGGAGATTCCCTCATGAGCCAACACCACCAGGCCCTGGATTTCGAGCACAAAACTGGGCAGCTGTTCAGGCAGGCACTGAGCTGCAGGCGTTTTTTCATACTCCAGCGGTGCCTGGAACTCCAGTGAGACAGGAGAACCATCTGCACCCCTGGAAAGGGGGCAGAAGCCAGGGAGCCAAGTGGTTTCGCTCAGCCGGTCCCTCTCCCACGAAGTCCAGCAAGCTAAGAACCACTGGCTTGAAATTCCCACTGCCAGCACAGTGGTCTGGAGTCGGCCTGGGACAATCAAGTTTGGTTGGGGAGGGGTGACCGCCATTACTGTGGCCTTAGTAGGCAGTTTTCCCAACAGTGCTAAGGAGACTGGGAGGTTTGGCCTGGGCAGCTATGGCCAGACTGCTTCTCTAGATTCCTCCTCACTGGGCAAGGCATCTCTGCAGGATATCCAGCAGCTCCAGTCAGGGGCTTACACACAGAATGCTCATCTCCCTAAGAAAGAACACCTGGGGGAAGGGAGGTTGTCATAACAGCTTCAGCAGACTTAATCTTTCCTGTCTGCCCGCTCTGAAGAGAGCAGCTGATCCTGACAAGGGGAATTCTCCCAGCACAGTGCACTAGCTCTGCTAAGGGACCCCTGACCCTGTGCCTCCTGACTGGGAGAGACCTCCCAACAGGGGTCGATAGACATCTCATAGAGGAGAGCTCTGGTTGGAATGTGGTGACACTCTGGGATGAAGCTTCCAGGAGAAGGAGCAGGCCATGATCTTTGCTGTTCTGCAGCCTCCACTGGTGATACCCAGGCAAACAGGGTCTACAGTGGACCCCCAGAAAACTGCAACAGATCCACAGTGGAGGGGCCTGACTGTTAGAAGAAAAACTCACAAACAGCAACAACATCAACAAAAAAGACCCCCCACAAAAACCCCATCCAAAAGTCAACAGTCTCAAAGATTAAAGGTATATAAATCCATGAAGATGAGGAAACACCAGCACAAAAATACTGAACATTTTAAAAGCAAGAATGCGTCTTCTCCTCCAAATGATCACAACAGCTCTCCAGCAAGGGCACAGAACTGGAGAGGGAATGAAATGTATAAATTGACAGAGGTAGGCTTCAGAAGGTGGGTAACAACAAACTCCACTGAGCTAAAGGTGCATGGTCTGACCTAATGCAAAGAAGCTAAGAACCTTGATAAAAGGTTACAGAAGTTGCTAATTAGAATAACTGGTTTAGAGAGGAACATAAATGACCTGATGGAGCTTAAAAACACAGCACAAGAACTTTGTGAAACCTACACAAATAGTAGCAGAACTGATCAAGTGGAAGAAAAGATATCAGAGTTTGAAGACCATCTTGCTAAAAGAAGGCATGCAGACAAGACTAGAGAAAAAAGAATGAAAAGGAACAAACAAAACCTCTAAGAAATATGGGACTATGTGAAAAGACTGAACCTATGATTGATTGGTGTATCTCAAAGAGACAAGGAGAATGGAACCAAGTTGGAAAACATACTTCAGCATATTATCTAGGAGAACTTCCCCAACTTAGCAAGACAGGCCAACATTCAAATTCAGGAAATACAGAGAAAACCACTAAGATACTCCAGGAGAAGATCAACCCCAAGACACATAATCATCAGATTCTTCAAGGCCAAAACAAAGGAAAAAATGTTAAGGGCAGCCAGAGAGAAAGGTGAAGTCACTTACAAAGGGAAGCCCAACAGACTAACAGCGGATCTCTCAGAAAAAACACTACAAACCAGAAGAGAGTGGGGCCAATATTCAACATTCTTAAAGAAAATAATTTTCAACCCAGAAATTCATCTTCAGCTAAACTAAGCTGCATAAGTGAATGAGAAATAAAATCCTTTCCAGACAAGAAAATGCTAAGGGATTTTGTCATGACCAGGCCTGCCTTGAAAGAGCTCCTGAAGGAAGCACTAAATATGGAAAGGAAAATCCAGTACCAGCCACTGCAAAAATACACCAAAATATAAAGACCAATGACACTATGAAGAAACTGCATCAACTAGTGTGCAAAATAACCAGCTAGCATCATGATGAAAATCTCAAATTCACACATAACAATATTAACCTTAAATGTAAATGGGCTAAATGCCCCAATTAAAAGACACAGACTGGCATATTGGATAAAGAGCCAAGACCCATTGTTGTGCTGTATTCAGGACACCTATCTGCTGTGCAAATACATGCACAGGCACAAAAATAAGAGATGAAGGAAAAATTGCCAAGCAAATCTAAAGAAAAAAAAAGCAGAGGTTGCAATTTCAGTCTCTGGTAAAACAGATTTTAAACCAAAAAAGATCAAAAAAGACAAAGAAGGGGATTACATAATGGGAAAAGGATCAATGCAACAATAAGAGCTAACAATCCTAAATATAAATAATCCAATATAGGAGTACCCAGATTCATAAAACAATTTCTTAGAGACCTACAAAGAGACTTAGACTCCCAAACAATAATAGTGGGAGATGTTAACACCCCACTGTCAATATTAGATCAATGAGACAGAAAATTAACAAGCAGATTCAGGACTCGAGCTCAGCTCTGGATTAAATGGACCTAATAGGTATCTACAGAACTCTTCACCCCAAAACAACAAAATATACATTCTACTCAGTTCCACATAGCACTTATTCTAAAATCAACCACATAATTGGAAGTAAAACACTCCTCAGCAAATGCAAAAAGCTGAAATAATAACAATCAGTCTCTCAGACCATAGTTCAATCAATTTAGAACTCAGAATTAAGAAACGCATTCAAAACCACACAACCACATGGAAATTGAATATGCTGTTCCTGATTGGCTATTGGGTAAATAACGAAATTAAGGCAGAAATCAAGAAGATCTTTGATACCAATGAGAACAAAGAGACAACATACCAGAATCTCTGAGACATGGATAACGCTGTGTTAAGAGGGAAATTTATAGCACTAGATGCCCACAAGAGAAAGCTGGAAAGATTTCAGATCGATACCCTAACATCACAATGAAAATAACTAGAGAAGCAAGAGCAAACAAATTCAAAAGCTAGCAGAAGGCAAGAAATAACAAAGATCAGAGCAGAACTGAAAGGAATAGAGACACAAGAAACCCTTCAAAAAAGTCAGTGAATCCAGGAGCTGGTTTTTGAAAAAGTTAACCAAATAGATAGACTGCTAGCTAGACCAATAAAGAAGAAAAGGGAGAAGAATCAAATAGACACAATAAAAAACGATAAAGGGGATATCACCACTGACCCCACAGAAATACAAACTACCATCAGAGAATACTATAAATACCCATATGCAAATGAAGTAGAAAATCTAGAAGAAATGGATAAATTCCTGGACACATACACCCTCTCAAGACTAAACCAGGAAGAAGTGGAATCCCTGAATAGACCAATAACAAGTTCTGAAATTGAGGTAGTAATTAATAGCCTACCAACCCAAAAAAGCCCAGGACCAGGCGGATTCACAGCTGAATTCTACCAGAGGTACAAAGAGAGCTGGTACTATTTATTCTGAAACTATTTCAAACAATTGAAAAGGATGGACTCCTCCCTTACTCATTATATGAGGCCAACAACCTGGCAGAGACACAACAAAGAAGAAAACTATAGGCCAACATTTCTGACTATACAAAAATTCTCAATAAAATACTGGCAAACCAAATCCAGCAACACATCAAAAAGCTTATCTACCACAATCAAGTCATCTTCATCCCTGGGATGCATGGCTGGTTTAACATAAGCAATCAAAAAACACAATTCATCACATAAACAGGACCAATGACAAACACCATATAATATCTCAATAGATGCAGAAAAGACCTTCAATAAAATTCAACATCCCTTCATGCTAAAAACTTTCAATAAACTAGGTATTGATGAAACATATCTTAAAATAATAACTGCTTCTGACAAATCCATAGCCAATGTCATACAGAATGGGAAAAAGCTGAAAATGTTCCCTTTAAAAACCGGCACAAGACAAGCATGCTCTGTCTCAGCATTCCTGTTCAACATAGTATTGGAAGTTCTGGCCAGGGCAATCAGGCAAGAGAAAGAAATAAAGGGTATTCAAATAGGAAGAGAGGAAGTAAAATTGTCTCTGTTTGGAGATGACATGATTGTATATTAGAAAACCACACCATTTCAGCCCCAAAACTCCTTAAACTGATAAGCAACTTCAGCAAAAACCTCAGGATACAAAATAAATATGCAAAAATTACAAGCATTCCTATACACCAACAGTAGACAAGCAGAGAGCCAAATTATGAATGAACTCCCATTCATAATCTTTACAAAGAGAATAAAATACCTAGGAATACAGCTAACAAGGGATGTGAAAGACCTCTTCAAGGAGAACTACCAACCACTGCTCAGGGAAATAAGAGAAGACACAAATGGAAAAACTTTCCATCTCCATGAATAGAAAGAATCAGTATCATGAAAATGGCCATACTGCCCAAAGTAATTTATAGATTCAATGCTATCCCCATCAAACTTCCATTGACATTCTTCATATAATTAGAAAAAACTACTTTAAATTTCATGTAGAACACAAAAAGAGCTTGTATAGCCAAGACAATCCTAAGCAAAAAGAACAAAGCTGGAAGCATCATGCTATCTGACTTCAAACTATACCACTACAAGACTACAGTAACCCAAACAGCATGGTACTGGCACCAAAACAGATATAGAGACCAATGGAACTGAACAGACGCCTCAGAAATAACACCATGCATCTACAACCATCTGATCTTTGACAAACCTGACAAAAACAAGCAATGGGGAAAGGATTTTCTATTTAATAAATGGTCCTGGGAAAAATGGCTAGCAATATACAGAGAACTGAAACTGGACCCCTTCCTTACACCTTATACAATAACTAACTTTCAGATACATTCAAGACTTAAATGTAAACCCCAAACCATAAAAACTCTAGAAGAAAACCTGACAATACCATTCAGGACTATGTCAAAGACTTGTCTTTGACAGGCATAGGTAAAGACTTCATGACAAAAATGCCAAAAGCAATTGCAACAAAAGCCAAAATTGACAAATGGAATCTAATTAAACTAAAGAGCTTCTGCACAGCAAAAGAAACTATCCTCAGAATGAACAGGCAACCTACAGAATGGGAGAAAATTTTTGTAATCTACCCATCTGACTAAGGTCAAATATCCAGAATCTACAAGGAACTTAAACAAATTTACAAGAAAAAAGCAAATATCCCCATCAAAAAGTGGGCAAAGGACATGAACACACACTTATGAAAAGAGGACATTTATAGGGCCAACAAACATGGAAAAAAGCTCAACATCATTGATCATTAGAGGTACACAAATGAAACCTACAATGAGATACCATCTCACGCCAGTCAGAATGATGATTATTAAAAAGTCAAAAAATAATAGATGCTGGTGAGGCTATGAAGAAATAGGAGCGCTTTTACATCATTGGTGGGAATGTAAATTAGTTAAACCATTGTGGAAGGCAGTGTGGCAATTCCTCAAGGATCTAGAACCAGAAATACCATTTGACCCAGCAATCCCATTACTGGGCATATACCCAAAGGAGTATAAATCATTCTACTATATAGACAGATGCACACATATGTTTATTGCAGCACTATTTACAATAGCAAAGACATTGAACCAACCCAAATGCTCATCAATGATGGACTGGATAAAGAAAATGTGGTATGTACACACCATGGAATACTATGCAGCCACAAAAAAGGATGAGATCATGTCCTCTGCAGGGACATGGATGAAGTTGGAAGCCATCATCCTCAGCAAACTAACACAGGAACAGAAAACCAAACACTGCATGTTCTCACTCATAAGTGGGAGTTGAACAGTGAGAACACATGGACACAGGGAAGGGAACAACACATACCAGGGCCTATCAGGGAGTGGGGAACAAGGAGAGGGAGAGCATTGGGACAAATATCTAACACAATGCAGGGTTTAAAACCTAGATGATGGATTGATAGGTGCAGCAAACCACCATGGCACATGTATACCTGTGTAACAAACCTCCACGTTCTGCACATGGATCCTGGAACTTAAAGTAAAATACAAAAATAAAAAATAAAACTGATAGGGTTGGTGTGATGTTTAAATGAGACAAAGTATGTGAAAATCATTTTAAATAACAATGTAATTGGAATATTACTTTTTATTATGCTGTCAAGACATTTGCTATCAAACCAAGTTATTATTTATGAGAGAAAAAAATATTTAAATGGATTTTTTTGAGTGGCAAGGTCATTACATTGAAATAATAAGGAATAGAAGACAATTTCAGAAATAACTTTTTAGCAGCTTAAATTTTCCCTGGAAAATTTACTATTGTCCTGGGAATATTGCATGGTTCAAAAGCTGAGCACTTCTGCATGGCATTTAATTAAAATGCAGCCTGAACATACTATGTGAAGAATTTTAAACAGTCTTGTTCAATATAAAATATGCTCAATGTCAGTATATTATGTCTTTTTTTACTAATCATTTTCCCATCAGAATGCATTTGACAGTCAAATAGATTGGGATTCTGTAATTTTTATATGCTTTCTAACATTCTTTTTGTTTTAATGATAAATTTATAATTATTGCCTATCCCATTTACAATGGTCTGGGAGATAAGTACTTAAAAATATTTATAAAAATTATATTGCTAATGTCTATAAACTTGAGTTCTCAGGAGTCTAATAACATAAGATAGGATAAAATAATTTTAAAAACATGTTTCAAAACTAACACTCTTTAAAAGCCTCCATTTAGGTAAGTAAAGCAAAATGGATAGATATAAAAAATATTTTTTGTTAAGTAGGATTTTCCAGAGTGTCAATTATTCACATCAATCACTGCTATTAATGAAGTACACTAGATAACTTCACAACTCAACTGTTGTCTCTAGCTTCTTGTTTCTACACAACAATGTGGAAATTGGAATTGAAGAGTTGGATGGTGAGAAAGGCCATTTGGAGTTGCTAGGATTCCCCAGTAGGAGGGGTGAAACTATGTCCGTGGGTCCTCAGGTTTGTACATTTCTTTTAGAAAAAAACATGAAAATTTAATCCAAATGTATGTAAGAAGGTAAAAATTTATTTATGAACCCAGAGCAAGTGAAGGACCCTGAAAGCTTCACCCTCAGAGTGAATCACGTACTTCTGCCTAGGCAGACTGAAAAGGGGGCTTCCTTTCCCAGAGGGTTTCTGCTTTCTCACTCTCTGTCTTCTGCTTGCCTCTTGCCTTAGTGTAAAGAATCCAGATGGGCTATGTTAAAGAAAAAAGAAATGTCATGTTCACGATCATAGAGCTGAAGAGTGTTCTTGCTTGAAGAGCCAGCTGTCCTGCTGAAACAAATGTTTCAAAGATTTCAGGCTACAGTTGGGGAACAGAGGCCAACTGAAAATTCACACCAACTGCATGAATAGAACTTGGATCCAAGAAACATTCCATTGTTTCTTTCAGCACAGATAGGAGAATCTGGCAGCCAGTAGACTCACCACCAATTCTTGAGCTAGTTCCTTCTATCACTTGCAAATGTGACGGTGCTGGAAAGATATCGAGGTAGCTGTTGGAAGCTTGCTGCATGCATGCTTGTGGTCTCTGAGTGTATCAAGCTGACCTTTTAAGGAAAATGATGTCTGGCTTGTTGGATGAATTAACTTACACCTTCGCTGTGAAGCAAAGGAGCTTCAGAGCATTCAAGTGACAAATTGCACAGATAAGATGGCATTTCTTTTCTGTCTGAGTGACAGCGTGCTGAGCAGTGGTCTGATTTTGTGATAATGGCTAGGAAGCTCTAAATAGCAGGCTATTCTCCTTTGAAGCACATATAGCTGGTTTAGATTGAAAAATGACAGGTGATAGGTGTTATATAAGCAAAGGTGAGAATTCAGTAATAACTTTAAAACTAACAAATGTAGAATTTTGCTGAAAGTTATGCTTTTACATTTTCATGTATTTATTAAAAGTCCAAAGTATGGATGCTGACCCATTCAGTATGAAAATAAGATTCTATTTTTGAAAAAAGGAATTTAATATATTTTTGTTTTGATTATATTTAATTCTTCTTCCTAAGTAATTCTGTCCTCCAAAAATACCATTGTCTAAAAGTATCATGTCATTATCCCATCAAAATTACTCACTCACACATGACTTGGGGCTACACTGGACATTGTATAAAGGAGGTGTCAGGCAGAATAAATGAAAAATTAAGCAAAGTTTGTCTTTCCACATCCACATCTTCCCCATTAGCCCCACTATTTATTTTTCTCTTCTGGTCTTTATTTCCCTACCTGTCATTACTCTTCTCACCCCCATTATTTTCTACCATAGTATCAATTAATATGATATTTGTCCATTAAAGAGTAAGCCCCATTCTCCAAAATGATACTTATTAAAATTGGCAATGCTTTTATATGATAAAATAAAACTATACTGGTAGAATAACAGGCAGTAGGGTTTGAATTTGAGGAAAGGATTCCTTCCCTTAGTTTCTTCTCAATGGCACCATGGGGCTAGCTTCCTGTTTCACTGCCTAGTTAGGCTAGCTCCATAGACAGCCTTCTAGGAAGGAATAATCTGAGTAATAAAATTAACATGACACAAATAGAGCCAGGCTTCAAGTCAACTGAAGAATTAGACCTTCAGAGTAAGAAGTGTCCTTAGAGCTGGTTTTGTCAAACCCTGGATTTTCTTCATCTGAAAACTGAGCCATGAAAAGGCTAAGTGCATTGCACATGTTCATTCAGCTAATATATTTATACATTTGGTACAAGAATTCAGGTCTTATAAAATTTCTAGTCCGGTGCTACTTTTATCAACCGTATCAACCCACCTTCAAAAAATATGTAAATCCAATAAAACATAAGTGGAGTGATACGGTTAGGCTTTGTCTCCCTACCGAAAGCTCATCCTGAATTATAATCCCCATAATTCCCACGTGTCAAGGGAGGGACCAGGTGAAGGTAATTGAATCATGTGGGCAGTTTCCCCCATGCCGTTCTCGTGATAGTGAGTGAGTTCTCACGAGATCTGATGGTTTTATAAGGGGCTTTTCCCCCCCCTTCTCTCGGCATTTCTCCTCCCGGCCGCCTTGTGGAGAAGGTGCTTTGATTCCTCGTCACCTTCCGCCGTGATGTTACGTTTCCTGAGACCTCTCCAGCCATGCTGAACTGTGAGTCAATTAAGCCTCTTTCCTTTATCAATTACCCAGTCTTGGGCAGTTCTTTAGAACAGTATGAAAATGAACTAATACATGGAGCTAATACATAATGTTTTATTTTTAATGTGGAGTAAGAATTGTGAGACATGAGAGTCAAGGCATATAAATGTATTGCAGGAAGGTGGAGAAAGAGAAATGAGTAAACTTTTAAAACAGCGTAGGGTGTTACTTCTTTGTTTTGTTTGTTTTTCAGACGGAGACTTGCTTTGTCACCCAGGCTGGAGTGCAGTGGCGCGATCTTGGCTCACTGCAACCTCTGCCTCCCGGGTTCAAGCAAGCCTGCATCAGCCTCCTAAGTAGCTGGGATTACAGGCACCTGCCATCGCGACCATTTTTGTAGTTTTAGTAGAGACGGAGTTTCTCCATATTGGTCAGGCTGGTCTCCAGTTCCTGACCTCGGGTGTTTCTTCTTGAAACCAGGATGGAAAGAGTAAGGAGGAAATATGAGATTAAATACAGATGGAAGATGAATACTGTTTGTTCACCTTTCACTTAAATCCCAATCCTCTTCCCTTTCTTGGCCAACATAAGTCAAAGCCAAAGGGCATATTGAATGCATACCTTTTCTATTTTACCATCAACTTTGACTTCAGGAAGAAATATTCAGTGACTTTTGAGGCACATTAATGGGGATGTATCAGGGAAGGAGGAATCTGAGGGATCTGACTATACCTAGACCTGGAGTCAGCAGGAAGACACTATATCTGTAAGGTACTTTTAAAGTGTCTCTTATTAGAGATGAATGCGGTGATTATAGCCATTAACTCAATACCTGTATTTGCCTGTAACGGCAGCTCCTTAGTTGTAGCAGATGGTCTTGATTGTTCTTCATATCTCCTAGTTTTTCAAAGCATGCTAGCCGGACTTTCAATGATCAGTCCCTGCATTTCTTCTCCTGAGGGCTTTTTTTGGACTGATAAAGCCCAATTTGCCTCGTGTCTGGTAGACAGCTATGCCAGGGAATTAATGATCCCTGGAAGCGTTTCTCAACTAATAAATAAGTTGGTATGTAAATACCCTAGCTCCTTTAGCCCTGAGACATGTGTTTTCCATTGGTTTGTAGAGTTTCTTCACAGTGGGAGCTGGCTTGATAATTCATCCTTTATTGGCTACTTTTTCTCTTTAACTTCCCTAACCGCTTGTTGATATTTTCTTTGCCTCTCAAATGAACCACTTGCACCCTAATCTTTGTCATAAGGTCTATTATTGAGGGAACTCAAAGACATAGAATTGCTTACTATGTGAGCAGTAGAGTCTCGGAACAAACTTCAGGAGAACCCATTCATGTCAGGCATTCAGTTGGAAGAAATGGCAAACCTAACTTCAGTAACCTAAAAGAATAGGGGATTATTTTTCTTCTATTACAAGAATTCCAGTGGCAGAGAGTTGGAAGAGTAAGTCCAACTGCTCCATGATCCCACCAAGGAATCAGGGCTTTTCTGTTTTTCTGTTTCCCCATCTTCATCTTTACCTTTTATCCTTGAGCTTGTTGCTCATGTCACAAAATATCTGTTGCACCTCAGGAACCAGAGCCATATTCCACGAAGAAAGACGAGAAAGTTAAAGCTCTCCTTTTTGCACAGCTTTGTCTTTTTAGTCAGGAAAAGAAGTCCTTGCCAGGCTTGTCCACCTGCAGTTAAACTAGGTCACCTGCTCATCATCAGGCCAATTACATCCAAGGGGGATGAGATTTAAAAGCCTGGTTTAGCTCAATCATGGTTCATTCCTGGTGAAGGTCACTATCTGAACAAATTGGGATTCTGTTAGCTGGAAAGAAAAGGCAGAAATGGCTTGGGTCAGCAATAGACAGTACCTCATGCATCACCTCTAAAAAGTTTATTATTAGTCAGCTCCATGGTAAATATTTCAGTTTCATATCTCCACATGACTATTTCAGATGAATGGCATGCCAGCAGACATATACTCTAAGACAAGGAAAATATAGAAGCAGAGAGGAGTAGCTTTAATGTGTGTTCTTTAAAAGTCTTTATTTTATTGAGTCTTATATATCTTTAGAAACTGTATTTATGGATCAATCTTGGCAAATAAAATTATTTTTATAGCCTAAAAACTACAAGGCATACTAGTTAACTACTGTTTGTAAAGGGGGCTCTGCTCAGAAGAGCACTGTTTTTGCAGGTGTAAAAAGAGAACAATTCTAGACATAAAGCTATTTAGAGCTATTTAGTGAAATTGAAGGCCAGTAATATTAACAAGAGCAAAATCTGGGTCTCTGTTTAGTTACCATGAATATGTCCTTGCAAGATATTGGAAAGAGGTCCCCTGGGAGAAAGCTGGCCTTCTACAGTTAAACACTGTCTCTATGGAATGTTAAGCTTTAATCTCGAAACACTGGATGTTAATTGGTTGTCAAAGAAGAATGTATTGAAATTGCTATCTGAAAGCTCTAAAGAAATATAAAATGCACTTCTATGAGGGGAGACAAGAGCGTCAAACTTTGCCTTTCTTTCCATTGGCCAAAGGAGAAATTAATAAATCAATGATTCTGTTAGAACTCTAATCTTAAACTGTACAACATATATACTTTTAAACAAGAACAAAACATCCTTGTTCTAAGCAGAATCTACTCAGTCAGGGCCAGAACATAAGACTTTTGCCCGTCATATGGTAGAAGGGAAGTATCACTCTTACTTTCCAGAGAGCCATGTAGAACAATTTAAGAAATTAAGTGGAAACAGAAACGCAACCAAAGCCAGTTAACCTAAACTAGAATTTATTCTGCTCCGTGAAACTTTATGAAGCAGATACAGTTAATTCTGATAATCCAGCATTTTGTAGTTTAGAAATCCTTTTGATTCTTCTTGGAAAGTCAAAGGAATCCAGAAAAATCCTGTACTCTGTTGTTATGTGTCAGACATTGTCTCAGGTGCTTCAGATAGATTAATTCTTAATCTTCACAACAGTCCAACCCAATACCATGAGTTCTCTTCTTACCATCCCCACTGTTCAGATGGGGGAAAGGGAGAACATAAAGGTTCAGCCACATGCCCAAGATTGCATAGCAAATGGGTGGCAGAACCAGGATACAATTCTCTGCCTTCTAATTCTGAAGGCAACATGTTTAACTACTTTCACTGCCTTAGAAATTATCAGATGAGTGTCTTAAGTGTATTAACTGAGTTGATATGTCATTAACTCACAAATATTTCAAGAATTGAAAAGAGAGAGAGCCTTTAAAATATTAAAATTACTTGCTTTTTAAGAAACATTGTCATTTACTGAGAATAACTAATTGTGTTACTGCAGAAACAATAAATCTGCATATTTTATGAAATAATCAAATCTCCTTTCTGCATTTCTTACTGCTTATATCTCAAATTTCTGAGACTTTAATGAAAATGATATTGATAAACCAAGCCCTGCAGATGGTCATGTTCTGTTCTCATTTTTTAATTGTTTACTAGTCTATAGCTCTCGGATCTTATGATAACCATGTTCTGAGGAACATGGTCTAATCATCCAGTTTTATAGGACTTTGACATTAACTGCCTTTATGTGTTAGAGATATTTGATTGCATTAAAAAGAGTGTTTTAAAAATTTTGGAATAATGTGCAATTTTGATATAGAATTATGGTGCACAGTAAAAGTTTATGCTAGAAGTAAATTATGTTAAAAATAGGACAACTTTATCTTCACCTCTTACAAAGGTGAAATTAAGATATATCAATTGAGTAATGTCCATTAGTCTGAGATCTCAAAAAGGAAGGAGAGGAGGAGGAGAAGTAGTAGGAGAAAGAGAAGGATTATGGATGGATAACTTAATACTTTAAAGCAAGGGAAAATATGAATTCTGGCCTCCCCTTATAAAAATTATTTCTCAGCAAAAGAAATCAAAAAAGATGAACTTCTTTTTTGATACCTTGGTATGTACTTTCCCAATCTTTGGATCCAACCCACCTCAATAAGAGTAAAAATACAGATTTCCTTATAAACAGAAGACAGGGTCTAATATCTAAATCCAGCAATGGATTTAGAATGATCCTGCCAGCTAGTAAGTTCAAGAAGATAATGTTACAAATCAAATATCCCAAAACTGAAATCATTATTTGTGAAGATACCATGTAGCTTTTGCCTAGAGTAGAAACAATAATTCATTCTTTCAGTCCATGTGTTGTTGATTCAGGAGCTATTTATTATCTGTCATATGTTGGGTACTCTTTTAGGCACTGGGTAGGCAACAATGAATGAAACAAAGTCCCTGCTCTAGGCTTACCATCTACTGGGGAGGAGACTGCCCATCAACATGTAAACAAGTAAATGTGTCAGATGGTGATAAGTACAAGGAACGAAAACAGCCGAGAAAGGAGTAGGGTGGTCAGAAAAGACATTTCTGACAAGGTGACAAAGAGAAAACAATTTTGTTTGGATTCTATGATGTACGTTTTGTAAACAGTTTATTTTGAAGACTATATCAGGAAGTATCATTGTTTAAGGTTAGGAATTCTATGGGTGTTTCATTGGAATTTTATGTAGTCAAAGTGGTTGTCTACTTGTATTCTCTACATTTTTTCTAGGTTAGAATTATGAACATGATATAGAACTTTATGGCTTTGATTTCTCATTCATCTCTACTAGACTCAGCAACTGTTTTCTAAGGAGAACTTTGCCTAACATATATACGTTAACTTAATTCATCTCTAAACAGAGTTAAGAGGCATTCTATCCAAGTGGTTGTCCTGATATGTACTTTTATATTTTCAAAAGAATCTCAATTCTGCCCCAGCTCAATTTTCTATGAAGTCCTGCCTCGATTTCCTAGTGCCTGTAACATCTTACCATTTTTACATATTGAGGGATTCCTACATCAATGGTATATGGTTATTGAGGAACTGAATGAAGCAAAATATCCCCTGAAGGCATTCTCTTTCTCCTGCACTTTTTCTTTGGTCTTGGCCCTAATAATTATCTTCAGCTAAATTATGCGTGTTTGGGTATTACATCAAATTCATAATTAGAATATTCCAATTGGTTAATATTTTTGAAGATGTAAAAAAGTGAAATTTCATGAGATGTTTGAATAATAGAAAAATGAAAATTTGATATTAGAGAGAAACTATTGAATATAGTAATTGTGTTTTTTCTTCTTTTAGTTGTTTTGAATATAAGGACAGATTCTGGAAACATGGCAAACAACCTAAGCACTTTGTACTTTCCCTCTATCCCTAGTCCCATTTATCTACAGGATCTGAGTGACAGGTCCCGGGCTCTAGGTGATGCCCTTCAGGAAGAAAGTGTGGAGCTTTCTCCCTGAGCATCAGATGAATCTCTAAACCTTTATTGGGGAACATAGGACAAGAATTAGAACCAAAGGACCCTCAGGAATTTGTGTACCCCCAGGGGTAAAACTGGCAGTGATACTATGTGAGTACGTTTGTTCTTGCTGATCCCCCAAGATGTGCAAGGAAAACTAAGCAGGTGGGCTTGGCCTTTACTATGTTAGGACACAGTAGGGCAGGGAGGCTTCCTCCTGGCTCACTTCTCTGTCCCTAAAGTTAGAAAATGCTTTGCTTTCCACAAGGTGAACCACAATCACTTATGGTACCAGAAATAGCAGTCCTGTGCCTAAATGAGCAGAGGATCCATACCATGTGGTTCAGAACAGAAATGACAAGAATATAGTGATGTGGTCCTGTCATTCAGAGAAAGACCAAACCACAGAGATAGGTGCCCAGAGAAAGTGCACTATTGCAGATCCCTGAGGAATCAGAGCTGAGAATCCACCCTAAAGGTTTTCTGGAACTAAAAAACAACATGATTTTCAAACACACAAAAAACCAATAGGTGAATTGAAGAAAAGAATGGTGTTTGGAAAACTGGCTAGCCACATTCAGAAAGCAGACACATGACACCTTGCATTAAATTTAACTCCAGATAGATTAAAGACTTAAACATACAACTGAACACCATAAAAACCCTAGAAGAAAACCTCGGCAAAACCATTCAGGACATAGGCATAGGAGAGAGATAATTTAATGCAGTTTAACATCGTTGCCTCCCAGATATCTGGTTTGAATTGTTTTTGACCCTTTCAAATAGCTGTCTCTTAATTTCAAGGTTTGTCAAATATGCCTTCAAAATAAATATTTTCACAGTTCTTTATTGAACATCTGCAAAAATAAAAATATTTTTAAATTTTATTGAAGTCAATTTGGGATGAGAAATACCCTTTTACTTTATCACTGTCTAAGCAAGACATACTAATTATACTTGGATTTGGGGTAGATTGCAATCAACTATTGCAATAGCACGTAACAATTACTACATAGCAAGTTAATTGAAAAATCTAATCCAAAGACCAGAGGAGGGGAAAAAACAGGGCAGATATAACAATGTAAAACATTTTTCATAGATCTACATAAAATTAGTATTTTCAAATAATATGGAAGATTTGTAGTAACACCTGGAGATTTTTCCAATGTACAAAAGAGACTATGAGAACTTTACATATTACAGAGTTGTTTTATGACCATATATATTTGATGAACCAAAAAGAAAACTGAATCTCTATTCCCTATCTTACCCTTTTTTTCCTCTGGATCCGGGTAAAATCCTCTTATTTTCAAGGTAGAATTCCACTTCTTCATATTTCTTAAGCCACCTTTAATGAACTCATGTCTTTGTCGATAGATGTCTCTCTCTTCAGTCCTGTACATGAAACTCTAGAAGATTAAATATTTGCATGCACATCTAGTCAAATCCTTCAGATACTCTTATTAAACCAGGCAATTTTGAAGTTCTCAACATTTTCTACATCAGTAATATGAGTGGTATTAGTAGATTCAAAAAAGGCTTGTTTTTTTCCTTGCCATACTAGAGTTCTAGATGCCTTTTGGATTGAGTTTTTCATGATGAGAACAGAAAGTAGAGATAGTTCTTGTCCTGAGTTTCTTAACAGCACAGATGTAGAGTCAGCAGGGTAGCAAGCCAAACCACAAGGAGACTAGCTGTAGACTTTGGGCCACTGGCACCTCTTTTGGCTTTGAGGCTGTTGTGATGACCATTGTTGGTACTGGATTCTGTGATCCCTATGGATAGGAGCAGTGCCAGAAGGAGCAGCCTGAGCCTGAAGGAGGAGCCATCACAATAGCAACAGTAGCTATAAATGTGGTGCAGCTCTCTCCCTGCCTTCTGGGCCTCTCCTTACCCTCCACTCCCATTATAGAGTCCTCCTCCTACCACTGCGAAGCTGCCACCATCAGGGGACTTTGCACCTGAAGACCTACAGGTACTCTGAACCTTGGCACTAGAAAGTGGTGAAAATATTAAACTTTTAAATGTGAAGAAAGTATTCACTAAGGATTCATTAGAAAAATATGTAAGCTATAAAAAGAACTAATAAAAAAAATCAAGTTTGGCTCAGACGTCTCAAGAGCAGTGTCAATTTCAGTTCATAGTAATGTAATGGCAGCAGAATGCTAAGTGACACAAAGAGTGAATCAAATGTTCTACACAGCGAACTTTCATTCATACATGAATACAGAAAAAAGACGTTTACAAACAATGCAAGAGCTGAGGGAATATAGTGCCCTTAGAGTCTGTGGAAAGTTATGGCTTGAAGATGAGATACTGCCAACTAATAGAGCCAATAAAATGAGGCATTCAGGAGTAGAGAACCATGCTATGAAATACCTGCTGGTAAGCAATGAATCCATTTACATGTGAAAAGATGCTATAGTAATGAGAATTATGATACACACAAGAAAAAACTTATAAATCATGAAAACACACGATAGTGTTATATAACATCAACAAAGAAAACATAAAAATAAATGAGAGAGAGAAGGTGGAAGTATCAATGTTCAAAGTAATTAAATTATATAATAAATGTGATGAAAATTTTTAAAAGAGCTAAAAAGAATCTATATACTTACAGATGGCAAAACACATACATATATGGCCCAAAACAAAACAAAACAAAAAAACAGATTGTGTAGCCAAAGGAAGTAGAGTTCTACACAGGCATTTGCTTTACATAAAAATGTGTGACTATATTTTGAATTTAAATTTGTAGCACAAGCAACGGTTTAATAAATATATTAGACTATTTATTAAATATATTCAATAAATATATTAGACTTGGTATGGTATTATTGGAAACTTACTGTTCTCAAACTTTCTGTTACTGAGATTTTTTTCTCCCAACATTGATAACTTCCCTTTGCTGCATTTGAACAAGTTTCTATAGCTCTGGCCATTTTTAGGTATTGATTTAGGCAATTTAAATCAATCTTTAATTTCACATTGAATTCAATGTTTTTCTATTCTCCCCAGGCAAGAGACAAAACAACAAAAGGGAAATTAATTTGTTTTCATCCTGTTTGCTCTACATTCTTTGTCTCTAGCTTCTGCAACTTAACTCCAGGGATAAAAATGGAAGGTACAAAACTTCCACAGGGAAAGGCTTTTTATTTATTCAGTGCTGTTAGTAATTTTATCTTGTATTTGAATTCCCTCTTTTACAAGAGACATATAAGTGTAAGATCTTTAATGATGGTACATTAATGGGTTCTTTGGAGGACCTCAGGACTACAGAATCTCCAAACTTCATCCTTCTCTGAGTGTTATCTCTTCTGTTTGACTTTTTGGGAGGTCTTTCTTCAGGCTTGCATCTGCTGTTGAATGCTTACTATCTACTTTTCTTAGCATTTAGTATTGCAACATGACATCCATTTGAAAATATACCCTTGTCCCACCAAACTCAGGAAGGAGACTTGGTACCACTATTGCCTTTTATGAATTTGCATTTTTATTGAAAATTGCTCTCTTTACCCTCCTACCTTCAGATTTTTTCAGGTAGAGATGAGTCTCTTTCTCTCTCCAGAATGAAAACTGAAGTCTCTGGTGCTCTGCTTCCATGGCAGTGTGAGCCTGGCCTACTAATTTTTGAGGTTCAGTAAGAATTTCACCTGAAATTCAGATGCCTGTTGTAAGGATGAATACGAATTTAACATAAGAGGTTTTTCAACCTTTTGGGTGAAAAAAAGGCAAGACTTTCCTACATTTTTAAAGAGCATTTACATTAGAAAATATGTAATTGTAAGGTTTTTCTTTTTGGCTTTTGGAAATGTATGTGAAATCTTTTAAAAGATAAATAATCCACTGGCCAGCTTTATAACAATAACATCTTTCTTAAGTAACTGGTAATCATCTCTTTGAAATGTAAGCCTCAAGGAAGACAGTGCCCTTATCTCCCAGTTTATATGGAAAGTTAGGTGCCTAACTTGTAAGAGTACCCTGTTCCAAGTTGCAGAATTACCTCCTATCATAAAGATTGTCTTTGCAGTCTCTTAGTGGATTGCATGGAATGCATACCACATTCTGGTTTAATGCATATTCAGTAATAAAATTGTTTTCTATTATTTTTTTTTAAGATAGGATTTCTCCATGTTGGTCTGCTAGTCTCCAACTCCTGACCTCAGGTGATCTGCCGGCGTAGGCCTCCCAAAGTGCTGGTTATACAGGCGCAAGCCACTGCACCCAGCCCAGTAAAATTGTTTTCTTTCTTTCCTACATTTCTGAAGAGGTTTTCTGAATCTGGAGAAAGCTTTTTGGGCACCCTTAATTGTATATAATGATGGGATACACAGTGATTTTACCATATAGGCAGATAGTGCCGAATGAAATCAAGCTAATTAACCTATCTATCACCTTAAATAGTTATCAGTTATTTCTCCTTTCTAACTTTGTAGCTTTGACCAACGTCTCGCCATTGCCACCATCCCTTAGCTTACGGTAACCACTGTTCTGCTGTCTGCTTCTATGAGGTCCATTGTTTTGGATTCCCCATATAAGTGAGCACATGCAGTATGTGTCTTTCTGTTCCTGGCCTATTTCATTTAGCATTATGTCCTCCAGGTTTAACTGTGTTGAAGCAAAAAAGCTGAATAATATTCCATTGTGTATACAGTAAGTCCTCGATTAGTCACTAATAGGTTTTTGGAAGCCGCAACTTTAAAGGAAATGATAGATGACAAAAACCAGTTTTATCATAGATTAATTGATATAAATGAGTTAAGTTTTATAGCATATTTTTGGTCACAAAATCATCACCAAACTTACAAAGACTCAAAAACATTTCTAATGTTAAACATTGAATAAGTGTGAGTTGATACAGACATTTAAGAAAGATGGATAAAAACAAGTAAGATAATTACTTACCCAATCTTTGGTGAATCAGTGAGTGATGATGGTTATAGTGGTCGTGAGTTAAATTAAGGAATAACTGTTTGCAAAGCAAAAGTTGCAAGGAGCATCTCCTACCACTATGCAGTTCAAAACCAAGCAATAATAAATATGGTGCACTTACTGAGCGCTTGCATACCACATCATTTATTGTTGTACATGATTATTATACACCTTACAAACATTTTACAATAATTTGTTTCATTCATTCAATCATTCATTTTCTAACTAACTTATTCCAGTTCTGGGTCATGGATGGTCAAAGCATATCACCAGGGCTCAGGGCACAAGGCAGGAACTAACCTTGGACAGGACACTTTTCTGTTACAGGGCCCAGTATCTTTCTGTCTCTCTGTCTCTGTCTCTGTCTCTCTGCCTTTGTCTCTGTTTCTGTCTCTCTCTCTCTCGCTCTCCCTCCCTCCCTCTCCCTGCTACTCAGACTGAACCTAACATGCACAACTTTAAGAGGTGAAAGAAAACCAGAATACCTGGAGAAAACCCACACAGACACGGTGAGAACGTGCAAACTTCTCACAGATGGCCCTGACTCTCATTAACTGATTTTTGACAAGAGTGTCAAGACTATTCAAATGAAAAAGGGTAGTCTTTTCAAAAAATGGTGTGAAAAAACTATATCCACATCCAAAGAATGTAGACAGACCTACTGAACTTTTATCTAGCATCAAATTCAGGTCTGCACTGAATGTGTTATACTTTCTGATTCCCCTCTCATATGTCCCTTTTTTGATCCCCTATAGAGAATTAATTTCAGAAATCACTTTGGCATTTTCCCTTAGGGAATAGGCAATTGCTGAATTCATTTACAATACCTGTATGACCTTGAACTTCCCATTCAGTTCTTTGATTTGAGTTTCTTTTGATTTGTGAGCATGTGGGTAAGACACATGCTCAAAGTTTTCTTCATGGCTTAAATTGAAGATGGATTTTGGAGACAACCGATCTAGAAATGCCTAGCAAGGCATAAAATTAATCATTTAAAGCTAGGATATCTTAAATATCCTCAGGATTCAGGTGTCTTAACATTTAAAAGAAGAAAAACATTTTTTGCTTCTAATATGTGAAAAGTTATGTGTGGTATAGTCTATTCCTTGTAGTTGAAACAGGAAAAGGCTATAATTGTATAATTAATTTATGGTCAGACACCAGTCATTTGCATTCTGAAGCTGCCTGAATCTGCTGAGTCTTACCCTTTAGCTGATGCCTGTCTAGATGGCAATAACTTATCAAGCCTCTTATGGTTGGCTTTTGTTAGGTTACACTTGTGTTTCAAAGTTGATTGAGCCACCCTCAACCCCATTTATACAACCCTCAGGCTTGTCCCTTTGTTCAAACTTATGAGTACCCTGTGATTGTTGGGGCCCATGATCATTTATTTGAGGTCTGGCACATGCAGCCAACATATTAGAAAACTGTCGATGAAACATAGAAATAGCCACTCACCTAAAACAACGAACTGCTGTGTCCTGCAATGACAAAATATTAAGAAACTTAAGTCGTCATATCTCTTACCTTGGCCCATGCATGTATATTTGACTTTCATGCATGGGCCAAGGTAAGCGATATGAAAAAACAACCATATATTTATAAATTTGTGAAAATCAGACTTATGGCTCAAAATAGGCATCTAAAAAATAGATTTAAAACATCCCACGTATTGCCAGGTGTGGTGGTGCACACATGTAATGTCAGCACTTTGGAAGGCCAAGGTAGTCAGATCACTTGAGGTCAGGAGTTCGAGACCAGCCTGTCCAACATGATGAAATCCCGCCTCTGCTAAAAGTACAAAAATTAGCCGAGGATGGTGGCGGGCACCTGTAATTCCAGCTACTTGGGAGGCTGAGGCAGAGAATCGCTTGAACCCAGGAGACAGAGGTTGTAGTGAGCTGAGATCACCACAACTGCCTTCCAGCTTGGGCAACAGAGCGAGACTGATTCCAAAATAAATATATAAATAAATAAAAAACCTCCGAGCCCCACACATGCATCCTAATTCCAACAAGATTTTCCTTGTAATGTACACTTTACTCCTCCATATTCTCCTTACCCCTTCTCAACGTTTTCAGCCATATAACACATATTGGAATAAAAGGGGTCTCCGTTAGTAATACTACACTTCTGGACTCAAGTAGTAAATCAGTTGAAAAGCAATGACTAAAGATGTAGATAAAAGACAGAGCAGATGTTGGTTAATGGTTTTCCTAGTACCAAAGCCCAGGCTTACGACTTGTACTCCTAGCAGAGGTAGGCTGATACAGGAATCTCCTTTTTAAGACAGAATCTGTACCCAAAATTGCAGAGCAGGATCATGTTTTATGTGGCTAACTACTCACTGAGTGATAAAGAAGAGGTCTGGTCAACAAATGCCCTCCCTCCCCTTTCAGATTTAGCAATTAAGTCAGTCATTTACTTTTCCTGCTTTGCCTTGAGAGAATGGATGGATTTAAGTCAGTATTGTTACACTAAGTTTGCTTCTACTATTAAAGAGACCATCAAGGGGAAGCGTTACTCAAATCTCCAAATTCTGCACTTTTTTCCCCAAACTCCCACCAACATATTGTATTCTAAAATACTTCTAGCTACATCTTTCAACTACGTTTACCAGATTTCTCTTGATTCCTGTCTCTCAAACTTCAGGAGATCTCGGCTGATACTTATTTTGAATGAAGATGGTTCTGAAGGAAAACAAAAAAGATGTGTTTTCACTGGGAAGAAAAGGGCTTTGTTTCCTTCTATGTCTGCAGCCCAAGACTTACCTCCTTCCTGTAACAACTGGTATTATGAAATGGTCATTATTTTTGTTACTACATTCATCAAGGAGAAATTTGCAGTATTCTGTAGGTTTTCATTCTAAACAGTCTACAGTTTAATAGTATGGGTAGATTGTTTCATTTTTTCTATAACTCATATTATTTTTATTATACTTTAATTTCTGGTGTTCATGTGCAGAACATGCAGGTTTGCTACATAGGTACACACGTGCAATGGTGATTTGCTGCATTCACCACGCCATCATCTACATTAGGTATTTCTCCTAGTGCTATCCCTCCCGTAGCGCCTCACCTCCTGACAGGCCCTGGTGGGTGATGTTCCCCAGTGTGTGTTGTTCAGCTCTTACTTATAAGTGAGAACACGTGATGTTTGGTTTTCTGTTCTTGTGTCAGTTTGCTGAGAATGATGGTTTCCAGCTTCATCCACGTCCCTACAAAGGACATAAACTCATCCTTTCTTATGGCCACATAGTATTCCGTGGTGTATATGTGCCACATTTTCTTTATCCAGTCTATCATTGATGTGCATTTGGGTTGGTTCCAAGTCTTTGCTATTGTGAACAGTGCTGCAATAAACATACATTTATTTAACCAGCCTTGCATCACGGGGATGAAGCCGACTTGATCGTGGTGTATAAACTTTTTGATGTGCTGCTGGGTTCAGTTTGCCGGTATTTTATTGAGGATTTTCACATAGATATTCATTAGAGAAATTGGCCTGAAATTTTCTTTTTTTGTTGTGTCTCTGCCAGCTTTTGGTATGAAGATGATGTTGGCCTCATAAAATGAGTTAGGGAGGAGTCTCTCTTTTTCTGTTGTTTGGAATCATTTCAGAAGGAATGGTACCAGCTTCTCTTTGTACCTCTAATAGAATTCTGCTGTGAATCCATCTAGTCCTGGGCTTTTTTTTAATTGGTAGGCTATTAATTTCTGCCTCAATTTCAGACCTTGTTATTGGTCTATTCAGGGATTTGACTTCTTCCTGCTTTAGTCTTGGGAGGGTGTAAGTGTCCAGGAATTTATCCATTTCTTCTAGATTTTCTGGTTTATTTGCATAGAGTTGTCTATAGTTGTCTATAGTATTCTCTGATGGTAGTTTGTATTCCTGTAGGATCAGTGGTAATATCCCCTTTATCATTTTTTATTGCATCTATTTGATTCTTCTCTCTTTTCTTCTTTATTAGTTTGGCTAGTGGTCTATCTATATTATTGATCTTTTCAGAAAACCAGCTCCTGGATTCATTGATTTTTTTGAAGGGTTTCTCATGTCTCTATCTCCTTCAGTTCTGCTCTATCTTCGTTATTTTTTGTTTTCTGCTAGCTTTTGAGTTGTTTGCTCTTGCTTTTCTAGTTCTTTTAATTGTGACGTTAGGGTGTCGATTTTAGATCTTTCCTGCTTTCTCTTGTGGGCATTTAGTGCTATACATTTTCCTCTACACACTGCTTTACATGTGTCCCAGAGATTCTGGTATATTGTGTCTTCCTTTTCTCATTGGTTTCAAAGAACATATTTA